>JAOTNS010003636.1:0-98477 GCA_028476615.1 Culter alburnus
AACCGGGAAAACCATATGTTTCCTACCCCTTTGACATATTTGTTCTTGTTTTCAGCACAAACTCACTTTATTTTGATGCCTTTTTCAGAAAACAAGACTTAATATCTTCAGTCAGAACTATTGCTGAGGAAGAACATTTTTTTTTGCAGTGTTAAAAGCTTAAAATAATGTCAACATGTTTGCAAACCATTTTCCTGTTACATATTTGTATTGTGGGATTTTATCATGGTGAGTTTTATTGGATGAAAAAAATGACCAATGGTTGTATAAGGGGCTTGATGTTACACCTGAAGCGTGTCATTTCTGCGTTTCCAAACACTCATACTCTCCTTTGGACCCTCATCTGCTATTGGTCAGTCAGACAGATAGCCCCGCCCCAAACTCACATGATTGGTCGAGTCAGAAGTTGACATGTCAGGCCACTCAATGTTGTGAAAGCGTCACTGTCAGACTCTGAACACTGACACGCCACAAACTATAAGAACATCTCAGCTGCTCCAGCAATCTCAATCTCATCTTTTAATATTCAGAGACAACTACAACTGACTCGTTTTTAGGTTCAGTTTATTGAAAAATATAAACACTGTGTCTCTGCGAATCTATGAAATTCCCCCGTTTGTTTTGAGCGACTCATCCAGTCCGACACACTGTCAGTATTTTATACTTTCATTTGCTTTTTTTATTTTTTGCATCTGTTAAGAGTCTCAATATATTGTATCAGTATGATATTAGGTTTATTATTTGCCCATTTTTGTTTGTGTATATGGTACTTTCCATACACAATTAAATTAATCACCAAATTGTTCTTATTCTTATAATAAATATATATATCTTTACCATGTTTTGTTTACTAAAGCAGCTCTTGTGTTTGAAAATGGTTTAATTGTAAATATGTGTTCATATTTCATCTTCAGGATCATACGACGTTATTCAGGTGCGACACTGAAGCTCTTCAAACAAACACTGTTTTTATCTACAAGATAAACCAGGAAATTCATTTTCATAGAAAACTGTTTCTTGACGCATGTTTCCATATATATTTGCTGTATTTTTCTTTACTAAATAAACTTTAATGATGGACTTGTTTTAATGTGTTTCTTAGTGTGAATTGATGAGTAAATTAGAGATGAACAAAAGTATTTCATTCAGTGGATTCTGCTGTTTAACATCATGTCTTCATGAGGAAAAGCTTCATATTGAAACACTAAAAGCATTAAAAGGAAATGATTCGTGTCACATAATTATAAAGCTCTTTGGCAGATGAAGGATCAGGTCCATATCTTGATCTCTCCCGTCCAATCACAGGTGGCCGTGACGGCGGGGATCACGGGATGGAGCGTAGCGCACACACACGCGTGTTCATG
Source organism: Culter alburnus (assembly GCA_028476615.1). Lineage (NCBI taxonomy): Eukaryota > Metazoa > Chordata > Actinopteri > Cypriniformes > Xenocyprididae > Culter > Culter alburnus. Next base: position 1,365 of record JAOTNS010003636.1, read on the forward strand.
AGCGTCCAGCGTCTTCAGGCTCCGTGAGCTCTGATAGTCGTAGAAGTGCACAGAACCCGTTGAACTACCAGAGACCAGTACGCTTCCGTCTGCGGAGAACCCACAATGCACCGCGAATCCCTCCACCTGCAACCAATGAGACGAGAGATTTCAGTCACATGATCAGTCACATGACCTGTTCCGGATGTGTCAGTGGCGCTGACCTTGTGTCCCTCGTATCTGCGTCTCTTGTTCATGCGGTACGGCCGCTGGGAGGAGAACAGGGCGATGTAGCCGCCGTTGGTCTGAGCGATGAAGCTGTCGTCCAGCGGGTGAGCGCTCAGACTCGGACAGGTGTAGCGCTCCTGACAACATCAACAACAGGAGTCAAATTCATCTCAAACACGTTCACACTGAGCGTGGATCAATCTGACAGTGTATTCTTGATGTCGTGTGGATGTAAAAACAGAGGTATTCCAGAACTACACTAATACAAAGAAGAATATTGTGAGAACTGTATCCTCTCGGCTTCACCTCAGTGAGCTTTTATTTTGTTTCACACATGCGCAGTTTGATGATTTGAGCTTTTTAGACGTTTCAAAATTTTTTTGAAAAATGCCGGACGTGTGGATGGAGAGCGTTTTAGGGCCCCATGAAATCCGTCCTATTTTTTCCCAAATTCATTTTTTTTTGGGTGTAATTTTTCTGGTTTACGTTTTTTTTTTCTTCATTAAAATTGAGTTTTTGGGAATTTTAGTAATCAAAAAGAATGTCTGATTAATTAAAAATAAGAAACTTATACAATTTAACAACAATTTTTAATAAAATGTTTAACAAAAATTACATTTAGGGCCCTTGAAATATGTATTATTTTTTCCATAAATTCCATTTTATTTTTACCAAATTCTGTGTGTCAAGTTTTCTGGATTTCATTTTATGGTTTAATTAAATTTTAATAATCAAAATGCATGTCTAATTAATTGAATTCATAAAAACAACAAAATTTATAATTTTTTTGTTAAAAAAAATTGTTACTTTTTTTCCCCATTTCTATGAAATGTTTTTTTTTCCCCCCAGAAATGTTGTGTATTTTAATTTTTCTGGCAATCAGATGAAGGAATAAAACATTAATTTAATTTATCTTTTAATCATATGAACAAACTCTTTTGTCACTCAAAGTGCTGCACAACAGAGCTTTACTGTTAAAATTAAAACATGGAAGAAAAATTGTGATTATTCCTTAAAAAATAGTTAATTTTAAAATTAAAAGTTTTTTATTATTATATTATTAGTGTTAGTATTTTATTACATTGAGACATAGCTGGATTCTACTGTACAACAGTAATATATTTCTGTCACAATTTCTTCAAGTTAAACCGAACTTTTATTTTGACGGGTTGCAGTGAAGACCGGTGTTTATGATATGACGATAGTATTTCTCAGATGAAACTGTAAAATGCTGATGAAGAGACTCTCGGAGCGGCTCTGGAGATTAAGTTCATACATTCAGGTCCTCATATAATGAGAGAGGCTGAAAACACCGCGAGTGTCACGTGTGCTTCAGTGTGTGTGTGTGTGTGTGGGGGGGGAAATTAAACTACGCGTCTGTGCCATTCATTCACACAGAACATGCAGGATTCATATTTAAATAGTCTTTTTGTGGTTTAATATTCAGACACTCGTCTATATCGTGACGTGATTTAAATGTACTGACCTGCTTTTTACTTATTCATCATAATTAGTCATACAGTAAATTCAGGATTTACGCTTCTGTCCATTGTAAAAGGAAAACACATGTCTCATGTATCTGGATGAATGAATGTGGAGAGGGAAGGTTCTTACGTGGAATATCTGGTTGGAGAGTTTGGCGGTCGTCTCAAAGTCCCAGGCGATGAGCGTTCGCTCGGCCGAGTCTCGACTGACGGCGTCGGTGCTGCTCACAAACTCTCGGCCGCCGCTCAGAAACAAGATGTCCAGCGTCTGCTGAACCGCCGCTTTATACACGCGCAGCACCTGCGGCACACAGAGCGTCTGTCAGTCCTGTCCAAAGGCTCATGGGAAGGGTCTGGAATCAGACTGACCTTACGGCAGCGGGCGTCCCAGGCTTTGACCTCTGAACTGAAGCCGCCACTCAGGAACACGTCGGGGTCGGAAGGTCGCGGGGCGACGCAGGTCACCTTAAAGCCGTTCTCCATCTGAGCGACGGTCTGACCTGAGGAGCCATCGGCCAATCAATCGTTACTTTAGTTTAAAAGACACTTAATATTCAGTAAGACTGTGGATTCGTCTGCACTGACACTATCAGACGAGAACAGAACGTGATCTGAATAACGACTCTATTGTCTTCTATAGAGCTGATGTGAATTAGATTCATAATTGACGAGTTTTGCAACATCGACGTGTTTGAGGACAAACTGTGATTGTTGGTAAAGCAGCTCAGTGGGTGAATTTCTTTATTAGTTGCTGATTAATTACACGGTGACATGAATCATATGATGATCAACTTATGCATGCATATTAATGAGAAGATTTGCATATGATCAAGTTGGATCTCTGCTGCGACTTCACTGTTTTTCTATAACACTTTACAATATGATCTCATATGTTACCATCAGTTAATAAAAATCTATTCTTCATTGGTCATGTTCACAGTGCATTACCTAATGTTAACAGATACAACTTTAGTTTTAAAAATGTTGAAATTAACATTAAGATTAATAAATGCTGTGAAGTATTGTTCACTAATGACATCTTATTGTAAAGTGTTTTTCTGTGAATGGTGAGAATGTGGCTGATGTTTGGGGAGAGCCGATAAGAATCCTCCTCCTGCATAATTAACACGCTTCCTCAGTGTTTTTAATTAAGTAATGTAATTAGCACAGCGCTGGTGGCCGATAAGAAACGTGTCTCTCATGACGAGCAGCTGAATGTGGAGTAAAACACACCGCAAAAACTTGACTTCTCCAGTAAAAGTATCTCGATTTAAGAATGTTTGTGCTGGAAAACAAGACAGAAACACTGAGAAGAACATCAGATTATTGCATTTATTGCACAGAAGTTGATCTGGAACTTCATCTTTCTGCATTGAATGACTTTTATCTGTGCGGAGAATAAAAACATCCTCCATGTTCCAGCTGGAATACGGCGTCTGTCCTGATGTGATCCGCGACAGACGGACTCTCGGGACATTTATCAGGATAATATCAGAGTTATGAAGTGAGAGTCGTGCTGTGGAGGGAAACTCACCCGTCTCCACGTCAGTGAGCGCCGCCGTCCCGTCAAACGAGCCTGAGAGGAGGCGTCGCCCGCACGGCAGCCAGCACGCATCACGCACCGCCCCGCGGTGGGCGGAGTAAGTCTGTAAGCACCGCCCACCGCCAACACCATCCCACACCTACAAACGCAGAGATTCGCTAAAAGTCATAATTACGAAAAAAAAAGTCAAAACTGACAAAGGTGAAAATTATGATATGCTACATCATAATTTAGAATTTTTTGTCATAAATAAAGTCAAGTATGAGTCGAAGTCAAAATTATGACTTTTTGCCTGATGATTTTTTTTTTAATGTGGTGGAAATTGGGCTTCCTTACTGACAAGCTACAATAGAGGTTTCATATAAAAACATGATTATTTCGTGTTTTTTATAGTGTTGGTTTTTGGGCGAATCGCGTGGACGGGAATGATCCCGAATCACTGCAGATAAAGCCAGTGTTCAGAGGAAGAGGTGAATGAATGTCCTGTAAGGAGCTGGAGCGTCTCTTGTGTTCAGGATCAGAGCGGCGGCTCCACTGACGGATGACGACCCTCCAGACGCTTCCTCCTCTCATTATTAAACTCACACACATCAAACAGCATCTGATAGCGGCGGCTCTCATATCCGACTGAGACGCCGCGGGCAGAACAAGATTAGCGTGATCCAACATCACCTCACCAACACAATCAAATCCAACAGAAACAGACTGAAGTCAACTCAAACACACACTACAGATGAAAAACTAGTCTCTGGGTTATCGATCGTTAAACCACAGCATCTGTCCTCAGCGAACAGGCAATTTCTCGTGAATATTTGAATGGTTCATTATGAGGGCTGCACAGGTGCATGAAACTAGTTCAGCGGTGTCTGAATGTGCGTCATTTCACCTCTCCTCAGGACATGAATGTGAGCGCGCGTCTCTCCTGGGCCTCGACACACATAATAACCTGAGCGTGATGGAGCTGCTCCGCATCAGAGACATTTACATCAACCTGCTCTTCCATCATCAGCAAATTCTGCCTGAACACTGTGGCTGTGTTTACATCAACATGTTTTATGTGAATTATGGGATGTTGCATAAGAAAATGCTGGATGGAAACACCAAGATCCACATAAATCCTAAAAATCATGCTTAAAGGTTCACTATGTAGCTTCTGGCCCTCTAGTGGTTAAAAAACAAAACTGCATGCATTTTGCGGAAGAACATTGTTTTGGTTGTGCTTCGGATCTGTGTGGATGAATCTGATTATCCTGCTGCTCATTAAACATTCACTACTATGCTTAAGAGAAATAACCAGTTTAGATGGAAAGGATCTTAAGCTGAAGATGTTACCCGTGAAAACCATCCTGACAGGTCTAAAATATAAACACTTACCATAGTGAATCAGTGTAAGTGTAGCTGTCGTAGGCCAGAAAGAGCTTTAGTGTGTGCCGGAGACCACAGTTCGAGTCCTGCTCGAAGCGGGTCAGTAAAACGGGTAACATTTGGTGCCGTGACCCGATGGGAGTGAGGTTTAGGGGGTAAGTGTAGGCCAGTAAGAGCTGTGCGTGTAAACCTCATTCCTCTGATCTCAGGAGACGCACTAGTGACTGATGCTAGAAGCTGTGGTCTTTAGCATCCTTTGTAGAGCGCCTGACTCCTACGCCGGAAACCACGGTTCAAATCCCGCTCGGAGCGGGTCGGTAGAACCGGTTACATAGGACAAAAACACGTTCTGGAAGAAGGATTGATGGTGTATTAACTGTTGATTTTGAACAACAAAAAAGTTAAAAAGTTGCACCTGTAAGTTAAAGGGTTTGTTGCCAATAAATGCAGACAATCACAGAGACGCAAGGCTGCAGGACTCGGGAAGAAAACACCCTGGCAACCGCATAGCAACACCCTGGCAACCACCCACAACAACCAATCATCATGGCTTTGGGTTTTGCACAGGCAGACACAAATGGAAGCTTGTTTCAGCCACATGATAAAAAAATTTAAAAAAAGGTTATTGCGACTTTTTATCTCACAATTCTTTTTTCAGAACTGTAAGACATAAACTCGCAATTGTGAGAAAAAAGACAGAATTGTGAGGTGAGAAGATTAGGTTAGTTTAGTTTAGGTTGGGTTAGGTTAAGTTGAATTGGGTTAGACAAGTTGAGTTAGTTTAGGTTAGATTGGGATAGGTCAGTTTAGTTTTGGTTGGGTTAGGTTGATTAGGTGGGTTAGGTTGGTTTGGGTTAGGGACTGGGTTAGGTTAGTTTAGTTTAGGGTTAAATTATGTTGGGTTAGGTTAGTTTAGTGTAGGTTGGATTAGGTTGGATTGGGTTGGGTTCGGTTGGTTTGGGTTAGGTTAAATTAGGTTGGGTTAGGCTAGTTTAGTGTAGGTTGGATTGGTTTGGTTAGATTGGTTTGGGATAGGGATTGGGTTAGGTTAGTTTAGTTTAGTTTAAATTATGTTGGGTTAGTTTAGTTTTAGTGTTTTTTTTTTTTTAATGAAGGTTCGAGTGGTGTGGGTGTGTGAGGAAATGAAAACAATCAGAATACAGGTGTTTCTGACAGTGCATGTCCATTGGCCCAGAGCGGAGCAAATGTATTCACTTCATTCCCATGGAAGTTGAGCTTCATGCTTGCATGTGAGCATGAAGCTCAACTCCATAGCAATGAATTGAAAATGCTCGCTCTGCTCCACTTGATCCGTGCCAGTGGACATGCTATTTGAGTGATGTAAACACAAATTAATAATAAAATTAAAAGAATATCTGATCATCCCCCATAACGTGGCCACTATTTACATCTAATTTCGTCTGTAAACTCTTGTGTAGAGTGGCATGTTTGTATTACACTCCAAATAGCTCTTTTATTAGCCCCTCAGTGGGAAATTAAATTATAACCATACCAGCTGGCCCTGATCAGCGTGGAATGGAATGGTTAAGCAATTTAGGCAATTGAGAACATTGGAATGTGTATGAAAACAGGTGAAATGTTTATAGTTTTGAGAAATGTGTCGCAGTATTGAGTACTGAATGAATGGTTTGGAAGCCCATTCTTTCCCCAATAGTCTTTTTTTGGGTAAAGCTCAAATAACAATGTGGAAGAGATACAGAGTGGTGAGGTCAGGGGGTCAGGTGGAAGCAAACAAGCAACCTTGGAAATAGCCCGTTTCCCTGGCTTACATAAAAAGTTACATATTCCCTTGCTTTGTGTTTCATGTGTTTTGTTAATTGGACTTTTAGTTTGCATTTTTCCTGTGTGCCATTTTTGTAGTCCTTTGTAGTTTTTCTGGTTAATGGCAATAGGCCTATTTGCCTATTGCCTCTAGTATTTAAAACCCAGTACTTCTTGTGTTCCTTGTTGAGTCTTATCCTACACGGATGCATGTTTGGTGCTGCTCATTCTATTCCCTGCTACCTGTTGTGGTTTTGTTATTATGTTTTGTTATTAAACTCCTTTTGCATATATAAATCCAGCTCTTCTTTGTTTTTGAGTTTACCCTTCATTACAGTGTGAGATACAGTTTACATATGTGTCTAATTTTAATGCTATGGCCTTTGTGTAGATATTTAAAGATGGCCATCTTTGAGAATAACTGTTTGGATTTGTATAAAATGGTAACTTTATAATAAGAGTCCATTTGTAACGTTAACTAAAGGTTAATAAAAAATATTGTTTATTTATAATTTTAACATTTATTAATACATTTTTACATTTTAAAGTTTTATCTCTTAACCTTAGTTAATGCAATATGAACTAACATGAATGATCATATATAATTAATATATGAATATTTTGTATATTAGTAATTGCAGTACATTTTCATGATTCAGTACTGTTTTTCAATTTTTGCAATAAAGTTCAGCACTTCAGTTCAGTTCAGCAAGTTCAGCACAATATTTTTTGTGTTTGTTTTCATTCAGTATCCATTTTAAAAAAGATTGGTTGATTAGTCTGTTATCGGCTGATTAATAATTTGATTGTTAAATAGTTTAAATTTTAAAATTAAAATAAATTATTTCAAAATAAAAACAATCAAAATAAAACACTTACTAAAAAAGATGAAATATTTTGTTTACCTGCATGTCCCCTTAACATGTGACCCATTAACCTTCAGAGAACTGTGAGCTTAATTTTATTATTGACCTAATTTTTTTATTTTAAATCTCAGGGGGACTTCAGGTAAATACATTAGGTCAAAGATGTTCAGGTGACTTGTAGTATTATGTAAATACACTATATTGCCAAAAGTTTTGGGATGCCTGCCTTTAGGTGCACATGAACTTTAATGACATCCCATTCTTATTCCATAGGGTTTAATATGGAGTTGGCTCACCCTTTGCTTCAACAGCTTCAACTCTTCTGGGAAGGCTTTCTACAAGGTTTAGGAGTGTGTTTATGGAAATTTTTGACCATTCTTCTAGAAGTGCATTTGTGAGGTCAGGCAGTGATGTTGGTGAGAAGGTCTGGCTTGCAGTTTCCGCTCTAATTCATCCCAAAGGTGTTCTGTCGGGTTGAGGTCAGGACTCTGTGCAGGCCAGTCAAGTTCCTCCACACCAAACTTGCTTATCCATGTCTTTATGGACCTTGCTTTGTGCACTGGTGCACAGTCATGTTGGAACAGGAAGGGGCCATCCCCAAACTGTTCCCACAAAGTTGGGAGAATGAAATTGTCTAAAATGTCTTAAAGCTGAAGCATTAAGTGTTCCTTTCACTGGATCTAAGGGGCCAAGCCCAACCCCTGAAAAACAACCCCACACCATAATCCCTCCTCCACCAAACTTTACACTTGGCACAATGCAGTCAGGCAAGTACCGTTCTCCTGGCAACAGCCAAACCCAAACTCGTCCATCGGATTGCCAGACAGAGAAGTGTGATTCGTCACTCCAGAGAACATGTCTCCACGGCTCTAGAGTCCAGTGGCAGCATGCTTTACACCACTACATCCGACGCTTTGCATTGCACTTGGTGATGTAAGGCTTGGATGCTGCTGCGGCCTGGCCATGGAAATTCCATGAAGCTCTCTACACACTGTTCTTGAGCTAATCTGAAGGTCACATGAAGTCTGGAGGTCTGTAGCTATTGACTCTGCAGAAAGTTGTGACTTCTGCGCACTGTGCACCTCAGCATGCGCTGACCCCACTCTGTGATTTTATGTGGCCTACCACTTCATGGCTGAGTTGCTGTTGTTACCAATTGCTTCCACTTTGATACCACTAACAGTTGACTGTGGAATATTTAGTAGTGAGGAAACTTCACAAATGAACTTATTGCACAGGTGGCAACCTATCACGGTACCACCGTTGAATTCACTGAGCTCCTGAGAGCGACCCATTTTTTCACAAATGTTTGTAGAAGCAGTCTGCATGCCTAGGTGCTTGTTTTTATACACCTGTGGCCATGGAAGTGATTGGAACACCTGAATTCAATGATTTGGAGTGGTGTCCCAATACTTTTGGCAATACAGTGTACATGCATTGCATGTAAATATGAAATGATATGAGTTTGTTCTCTTTATGTGTTTGAAAGACAAAAGCCTTCTAAAGACAGCAATACATGGTTAAATGACTCACTGAGTGATAATTCAAATAATAATTCATGTGTTCGTCAGGAGTTAATTAGATATGGAATGTTGCAATGTTGAGAAAACACTGTAAATCCACTGATCAAATGCTGTGTGGGTCTCAGTTTTCAGTGATTGACATGACTTGTGGCTGGTCTGTGTGTGCACTTCCACAAACCTGGAAGACCTTCTGAACGTATACAAGCAGTAGGCTTTTTTAGAAAGTAAAATTTAAAAAATAAAAAGCAGTAGGGTGAATTAATAAATTATGAATAATTTACTGCCATTGTGAAAATAACATGTAATCATGTAATCAATAAAAAAGTAACTAGTCTGATTAAGGGTATTTTAAAACATAATATAATCCAATAAGTACCTAATTTTTGGAATCTGATTACTTAATCCAGGTTACATGTAATCAGTTACTACCCATCACTGAATGTAGTGAAGAAAAAGTTAAAATAACTCTTAAAGTGTGTCAAATACATTAAAACATATAAAGAGAAGCAACACGGTGTAATAATTGTTTCAACACGTGTTAGAAAAATGTCAAGAATGTGTCAAATGTTTTCTTTCCAGCTTTGTATTTTTTATCTGATGAATCTGCTGAAAGTGAAGTAAAATAGCTCACATGCACAAGCCCAGTTGATCTGGAAATGTTTAACAATGAAAGTTCTCCACAATCCACTGCAAACTCACATTCATGTCTGCCTCATTAGTCACTATCTGCTCACTATCAACTCACTATTTGCAAGTAAAAGTGAATATCTTTTTTGACATTGAATGTCTTGTTTGATAAGTTTGTGTTCCCTTTCGATACTACACTCGTACTGCATTAATGTCTTATTATACATAAGACGAGACTCATATGGGGAAAACTCCTTTTTTCTCCAATTTCTGAAGCCTTTTTCAATCATGCAGTGAAACTGCACGGCTATTGGTTCGTGAAGTTAAAGTAAACAAACTAATGACGGCGCGGCAGAGCCGCGTGAGCCAAAGGTGAGCGAACCTGCTCGAGCCCGCCAATAGGGGCGGGGTATCGGGCAAGTGCCCGTCTCACCATGGCAAATTGATTCATTCTCCTTCAGTGACGCTGATATCATCTCTTCGCTGCCATTGCGAGCAACCTGGTCTCGTTCGGGAGATCTGATGAAGAGCCGCTGGATGACAGCATGTCCATAGCAGCCTCGGATGCCAAGGAGTGGTTGGGCTCGCTTCACGACCCTGCCCCCTTGCCGTCTTTGGAGCCAATTGATGCCAGGATGTCCATTGACTCTGAAGTCACCCGAGTGCTGTCAAAGATCGTCGAGCAGCTCGGTCTGGAGTGGTCTGCGCCTCACAAACCGACACACAGCCGCTTAGACGAGTGGTTCCTGCCTGAGAGCCATCACGCGTCCCCTCAGCAGGCAGCGCCCTTCTTCCCTGAGGTCCACAATGAGCTCACGAAGTCGTGGTGTGCCCCATACTCAGCCCGCCTACATCCTCCTGCCTCTCACGCTCACTTCCGTTGATGGCGCCGAGTAGAAAGGTTATGAGGGCACTACGTCTGCCCTTGCTGGACAGGCGTACTCATCGGCCGGCTCCAGTTGTACCAGGCTAAGCTCCTGCGGGCTCTGGATGAGGCTGGTCATGACTCAGCCACCTTCAAAGAGCTGCTCAGTGCCACGGACCTGGCCCTGCGTGCCACTAAGACCACGACTCAGGCTATTGGGCATTCAATGGCCAGTCTGTTGGTGCTGGAGCACCACCTGTGGTTAACGCTGACCGAAATCAAGGATGCAGACAAAGCCGTGTTCCTCGACTCGCCTGTCTCCCCCACTGGTCTCTTTGGTCCCGCTGTTGATGGTCTTGCTGAACGCCTCACAGCCACACAGAAGTCATCCCAGGCTATGTGACACTTCCTGCTAAAGCGCTCCAGCTGCTTTCAGCCACCCCAAACCTGAACCAGCTCAGCAGCCACCCAAGGCTATGCCGCCAACCACTCAGCCCGCGCCATGACCTGAGCACCGGCAGCGCTCGCGCTCTGCTAAGCGCCACCCCCCGAAGTGACAGGGACCCCGGCTCAAGATAGTACTGGACCCTGCGCCTCAGAAGTCTGCCTGATGCCTGAGAAAGGAAGAGGAGAAGGTTAAGTCCAGCTGCGGCTGGACCACCTTCCAAAATGCCTCACTCTTTTTTCCTGTCACCCCGATCAGTTCCGGGTGCTCGAGAAAATGTGTTTGTTGCCTGCACAGAGCCTGTTCAAACGCCCTGGCAGTGCAGTTATAGCGAAAGTAATAAAAAACAAACATACTCAAAAAGAGAGCAAATTTCCTCTTCTATCCCATATGTGCACCACAGTCTCTCACAGCGACTTAGTGCCAGAACCTATCCAGCCCCTTGCCACGCGGGCCGAGGCCTGGCAGGCCATCCCCGGAGTGTCAACTTGGGTGCTGAACATAATAAAACAAGGTTATGTACTCCAATTTGCTCAATGGGGCCCGTTATTCAACGGCATGGCCCAGACCTCTGTGGAAAGCAAGGACGTGCAAGTCCTGCATTCCGAGGTGAACACCATGCTGGCAAAAGGAGCCATAGAAGTAGTTCCCCCAGCACTGAGCGAGTCAGGCTTCTATAGCAGGTACTTCCTAGTTCCCAAAAAGGATGGCGGTCTCAGACCCATCCTCGATCTCAGACATCTGAACAGGGCCCTGATAAAGCACTCATTCAGAATGATCACTTTGAAGCATATCTTCCCGCAAATCCGACCGGGAGACTGGTTCTTTACCCTGGATCTGAAAGATTTTCACATCCAGATACCCCCCATCACAGGCAATTCTTGAGATTCGCCTTTGTAGGGGTGGCATATCAATACACAGTCCTTCTGTTCAGGCTGTCCCTAGCTCACCGCACCTTTATGAAGTGCATTGATGCGGCTCTTTCCCCTCTGAGACAGATGGGTGTGTGCATACTGAACTACCTTGATGACTGGCTCGTTCTGGCCCAGTCGGTGGTGGAGCTTATTTCTCACAGATCCATCATCCTCAACCACTTAGAGTTCTTGGGGCTCAGGGTCAATTTTCCCAAGAGCTCATTATCTCCCAGCCAACATGTCTCGTTCCTGGGGATAATTTTAGACTTGACCCGCATGAGGGCCGTGGTTTCACCAGAACGATCTCTGGCCATTCAGCAGCTCATGGAAACCTTTACACCCGGGGCTTTTCTGCCACTCAGAACTTTTCAGAAGATGCTAGGTCTAATGAGCTCAGCATTCCCAGCCCTATAGCTGGGCCTGCTTCACATGCGCTGAAGCCACGAGTCCCATCCCAAGACTGGCGACATGGTCGCTGCTTGCTCAAGGTGAACCAGGCGTGCGTCGCAACCCTGACCCCTTGGAAGACCCCCTGCTGGTTCAAGCAGGGCGTGGCAATCGGGACGATGAACATGAGGAAGGTCGTCTTCACAGATGCCTCCAAGATGAGTTGGGGAGCTCTGTGCGACAACTGTCCGGCCTTCGGCACTTGGATCGGCCTGAAAAACGAGCTTCATATCAACCGTCTGGAAATGATGGCGGTATATCAAGCTCTCCAAGCCTTCCTTCTTCTCCTGGTGGGACACCACGTCTTGGTCAGATCAGATAATATGATGGTGGTGTCCTTCATAAATCACCAGGGTGGGCTCTCTTCAAAGCCCCTCTTCACTCTAGCGAAAACCATCCTAGAGTGGGCCCAACGCAACCTGCTCTCACTAAGAGCAGTGCATGTACAGGGCGTACTGAACACAGGGGTGGACAACCTTCCCTTAGAGGAATGGTCACTCCACTTCCACACAGTTCAGAAAATTTGGGATGTCTTCGGGAGGGCAGAAGAAGACAATTATCATTGCCCAATATATTTCACAAAAACCAGGGATGCGCTGGCCCAGCCTCCTCCTGTATGCCTTTCCCCCCGATCGCTCTGATTCCCCTGGTTGTCAAACGAATCAGAGAGGGTACTCACAAGGTCCTACTGGTGGCTCCTCTGTGGAGGACCCAACCATAATTCTCTGACCTGTCTCAGTTATCGCCCAAGAAACCATGGCCAATTCCTTTGAGGCAAGACCTCCTCTCTCAAGCGAGAGGAATGATATGGCACCCCAGACCCAAGCTGTGGGATCTTCACGTGTGGTTTCTCAATGGGAGCCTGCAAGCCTCCCCGAGAATGTCTTAAACACCATCTCACAAGCCAGAGCTCCATCAACAAGACGTCTCTACTCCCTGAAATTGTCCATCTTTGCCACCTGGTGCATGGCCCGCGGCATGGATCCATTGACTTGTGACATATCACAGATATTGTCCTTTCCTTCGAGACATAATGGATAGAGGCCGTACTCCCTCTACCCTTAAGATCTATGTCGCAGCTATAGCAGCTTCTCAGACTCCTATAGTAGGGCAGTCAATAGGGAGAAACAACTTGGTTGTTCGCTTCCTTCAAATTAAAATTTCCTGATAATTTACTCACCCCCATGTCATGCAAGATGTTCATGTCTTTCTTTCTTCAGTCGAAAAGAAATGAAGGTTTTTGATGAAAACATTCCAGGATTTTTCTCCATATAGTGGACTTCAATTGAGCCCAAATGGTTGAAGGTCAAAATTAGTTTCATTGCAGCTTCAAAGAATTTTACACGATCCCAGACGAGAAATAAGGGTCTTGTCTAGAGAAACCATCCCTCATTTTCTTAAAAAAAAAATAAAAAATAAAATAAATAAATAAATAAATTATATAAGTTTTAACAATAAATGCTCATCTTGAACTAGCCCTGCGTCCCAATGTCCATACTATCCATCCTAAATAGTATGTGAGATTAAAATAAATGTGTCCCAAAGCATAGTATGTTGAAAAGAGTATGCCAAAAGTCCCCAGATGGTCTACTGTTTCTGGTAGATTTTCGAAGTGTGGATCCGTGCACACTATAAAGGCTAATATTGCCCACAACCCATTGCGCATTGGACAAGGATTCAATTCAGAACTACAAACACGAGTAAAAAGTGTTAAAAAACTACAAAACATGGCGGATATGCGCGACCGACGATGAGAGGTTTGAGTGATTAATAATCAGTTCAACCTGATAGAAAATATATATTTAATGTTATCCGTGTTATTTTTCATCTGCAAATACCAATGTGGACTTTTATAAAGATCCGATTTTAAATGTATCATTATGCATTAATATGAGGAGAGTTCTCCACATGAAAGACTGCAGATTAACGTGGTACTGCATTTCTCTCCGATACGGTAGGAAATTAGCTAAATGAAATGTGGAGGATGTAAGATGATTGACAGGCCAGTTTACGGTGACAGGATGTGACAGAGAGCAAAGACGCACTTGTATGATGTGATAGTATGTCCCAAAGCTTGTCTACTATTTTGCTACACACTCAAAAGTAAGTACTTTTTATTCACAGAAAGAGTACATACTTTTAGGGCATAGTAGAAGTAGGTGAATTGGGACGCAGCACAACTCTCTTCTTCTTCTTCTCTATTTGAATTCCAGCAGTGTAGACACTGCTAAGTGTATTACTGCCCTCCACAGGTCAAAGTTTGAACTAATTCCTCATTCCTAATTCCTTGAACTCATTCCGTTTCCATTGCCGATATCTGTGCGGTGGCTGGCTGGGCTTCGCCGTCCACATTTGTCAGGTTTTATAACCTGGACTTTCCTGTGCTTCAGACACAGGTCCTTTCTCCCTCACCGCTGTGACTAGCTTATATTTTTTTCTGTTACGTCCCCAACCATGTCCGGGTATAACTACATTTTATGGCCACTATATGCATCCTAGGCCCTGCTGGCGCCTTGGCTATATGGGATTGGGAGGATGACTACAGTATTTCAGTCCCTGTTTATTTCAGTCCCAATGGCTGTGCAGTTTCACTGCGTGACTGAAAAAGGCTTCAGAAATCAGAGAAAAAAGGAGTTTTCCCCATATGCATCTCATCTTATGTATAATAAGACATTCGACGCAGCACTTGTTCCGTATCTAAGGGAACCGAGGTTACGTCAGTAACCGATTACGTTTATTTCAGGTGCAGAAGGTATTGGATACAGCTCAGGTGAATAAGGAAAGGAGTGTTCTAAGACTGCATAGACAAGTGTGGCTCCAAGAACATCACAGACTCAACATAGCCAGGTAGCACACCTGTGAATTCTATAACTGTATTTTCACATCTTTGTTAAAAAACACTAGCATGTGTTTTCTCATTTTTTAACATTTGTTTGTTTTGGATGTCTCCCTTATCTGACCCATTCATCAGGTGGGTTTAATCAGGAAGGGAAATGTGCACTGTTAGGGGCCATTTACACAACACAATTTTCAACTAAAAACCGAAAACTTTTTATGTGTTTTGGCCTTTCATTTATTTACACGACAATGGCGTTTTTGGGGGCCTAAAAACGCAAACTTTTGAAAACTATACCATTATTTTCTCCATGAGAAACTATATCATTATTTTCTCCATGCGGATTATGTGTCATTTAACGTAATTATTAATTAGGCTAACAGGTCTTAAGCTGCTACAAAGTTTAGTCTTTGTCTTTCTTAAATATTAAAGAAAATCAAATCTTGGTTTAAGATCTAGGGAATGATTGTATAGTTCTAATAATAAGTGGGATAACTGAGTGGGAAACTTTTTTAAAACTTCTGTACGGAAGCCGTCAGGGCCAGGAGCTTTTTTATTTTTCATGGTTAAGATGCAAGGCTCATCTAGGCAACTTCCTATATCTGGGCTTTTCTTAGGTATTTCTAATTGAGAGAGGAAGCACTGAATAACAGCTATGTCAGAGCAGGATTCTGAATTGTAAAGAGTTGAAAGAAGAGAACTTGTTTTAAGTTTTTTTTTTTTTTTTTTTTTTTTTTTTTTTTAAGTGGATCTGTAATAAGGTTATTTGGGGAGTCATAGACCTGTGAGGTTAATTGAGAAGCAGTTTGATGTCTGAGCTGAGATGCTAAAAGATTGCTAGCTCTATCTCCATGTTCATAAGTTGCACTTGTGAGTTTTAGCAGAAACTCAACCTTGTTGGTTGTCAATAAGCCATATTCAGTTTGCAGTTTTAGCCATTGTGTCCATATCAGGCAATGGCAACCTGGCATTCTGTCTACCTCTAAAATTTTGTCAATGAGTTTCTGCTGTCTCTTTCGCTTCTGTATATATGTGTATTCTTTGTGTATATTTAGCCGTATAGCCTATGTATTCGTAGTTTCATATATTAAATGCATTATATTCATATTCATATGCTCGATTGTTTCTGTTGCTCATTCAGCAAATCAATCACTTTTACGTTTCGTTTTTGCAAACTGCTTCCTTTTATAATAGTCGATAAGGAAAACTGATAGTTTGCTGGACAAACTAGATCAGTCTTTCTAAATTAACTATTAAACTAGAACTAATCCTGAACCATATATGTAATTAATTATAATCCGTTGTAATTAATTCACAATTCTAAAGGTGGGTTGTTTATAAAATACAAAAAGAATGTAATGAATTTGACCTATTGATACAAATAAGGTATATTTAGAAAAAATTACATGAAATAATGTGGAGCTTAGACACTGTACATCCTAACACCGCGTTACCAAACTGGAAGTCCCTGAAAATGTATTTGTATATGTAGATGAAGTACTATAGTGTGGCAAAGAATTAACAAAAAACATGGGTGGTTCAGGGATAACATATTTTATCTACCTCTTATTCTGTCTCTCTGAGAAATTGTCCTGCTTCTATAAACAGTTAAAGACAAGAATAAATTATACATTTTAGTTTGACAATATGAAATTATGAAATAAAATGTTTCTTCATCCCTTCAACAAATGCCTACAATTAATTTTTCTGTTTCACAATTTTTTCGCTCATCTGCCATATTTATGACCATCAGTGAGGCAAAGTAGTGGTGTCAGTGATGTATAAGGAGGAGAGCAGGATGAACTGATAAACAGTACTGGGGGGATAAAGGGAGAGGAGTAAATATAGGACAAAGTAATGGAAACTGGACTGGAATCAACAGTCATAAGCCTTAGAACTGAGCAGACTGCAGACCAACTGAGATAAATAGGAGACCAACTGAACCAAATAATAGCAGAGTGTGGTGGATGGGACTATGATGAGCTAGGGAATGGTAGTCTGGGTTGAGGAGAGCTGAGAATGGCAGGCTGGGCTGGAATCAGATTGAGGAGAGCCAATGAGGGAAACCCCCAGAGGGGTGTAATCCAACAGGAATCAGAAGTGACTGAAAGCTTACAGGATCAGGCAACCAACAGGAATCAGGGCACCTAGAAAATACAACTGTAACAGAGTTCGTAATAAAAGGAAGGAAGACGACAAGGGTCGGCTGTGACTACTGGCTGCTTTATTGGCAGAACCAAACAAAAAGGCGTGCAGACAGGCACAAAAACAGTCATAAACAATATAATAATTCACTCCAGCAATTTCAGCAGGTCTCCAGGAGTGTGGCAGCCAGTAGTCCTTCTCTCTCTTGCTCACTCCTGTTTCTCCTGGCGTTAAATACTCTCTCCACGGCAATTACTGCAACAAGAGACAGGTGTTTGTTATTTGCGCTTAACCCGCTCATCCACTGCGCGTCTCCTGACGCTTCTCCCCCGCTGCAGCGTTCGCTGAACCACGCCCCCCTTGCCACATACCCCCACCGCCCGACTCAGGCCGGGGAGCCATCCGGCCTGCAGCCCCCCCCCACACAGAACCGCACCGAGCCGTCCGTCTTAGGAACCAAAACTATCGGGCTCGCCCAGTTACTGTTGGATTCTTCTATTACCCCCATTTCAAGCATTGCACCTAATTCTTCCTGAACTACTTTTTTCTTGTGTTCAGGTAATCTGTATGGCCGGCTGCGAATGACCACGCCCGGCTCTGTCTCGATATGGTGCTGAATGAGGTTTGTACGGCCAGGTAGGGGAGAAAACACGTCGGCAAAATCCGCCTGTAATTTGGTTAAATCAATGAGCTGGGAGGGTGAGAGGTGATCTCCCCCTGGGGCCAGAGCGTGAGATTGTTTTTTTTATATTCGCCTCTGGTCCAAGATCATCCTCTCCGCTAATCACCGTCGCCAGCATCACTGATTCTCCCTCATTCCATTTTTTTAGGAGATTGAGATGATAAATCTGACGTGCTCCTCTCCTATCTGAACGTATTACCTCATAACCGAGCTCTCCAACTTGCCGTGTGACCTCAAACGGCCCTTGCCACTTTGCAAGTAATTTTGAACTTGACGTTGGGAGTAATACAAGCACTTTATCTCCCGGTGCAAATTTACGCACATTGGTTCCCCTGTTATACAGCCGGCTCTGTTTGTCCTGGGCCTGTAACAAATTCTCCATAGAGAGCCGCCCCAAAGTGTGGAGTTTTGGTCTCAGGTCCAGCACAAACTGAATTTCGTTTTTAAATTGAGAAGGTCCGTCCTCCCCAAGTCTCTCTTATGACGTCCAGCACCCCTCGGGGCTGGCGACCATAGAGCAACTCGAAGGGGGAAAACCCCGTGGAGGCTTGCGGGACCTCTCACACAGTGAACAACAGGGGTTCCAACTATCTGTCCCAATTTTTGGCGTCTTCCTGAACGAATTTACGAATCATTGTCTTAAGCGTGCGATTAAAACGTTCGACCAGCCCGTCCATTTGTGGGTGAAAGACGCTGGTCCGAATCGATTTAATGCCCAATAATTCGTAAAGTTCGCTTAACGTCCGTGACATAAACGCTGTGCCCTGATCAGTGAGGATTTCCTTGGGAATCCCCACTCGGGAGATTAAAGAAAACCAGTGCGTCAGCAACACTCTTAGCGGAAATGTTGTGGAGAGCCACTGCTTCTGGATATCGTGTTGCATAATCCACAATGACTAACGCAAAACGATGTCCTTGTGCTGATCGCTCTAATGGCCCGATGAGGTCCATGCCAATTCTCTCGAAGGGGACCTGCATTAATGGGAGGGGGCGCAAAGGCGCTTTTGGGGTGGCCGGTGGGTTTACCAAATGACATTCACGACAAGCTGCGCACCACCTGCGCACATTCTCGTGAATGCCCGGCCAAAAAAATCGGGTCATGAGGCGATTTAGTGTCGTCCCCTGTCCTAAATGACCAGCCATTGGATTAGAATGAGCCGCCTGAAAAAGCATTTCTCGGCGCCTGAAAAAGCATTTTCAAACGCGTGTTTTAGCGTCTCATCCTGAGACTGCTCCAGGGGAAAATCATCGCGCTCCGAGAGAATAATTCTCTCGATTTCGCTCTGTTCCCCTGAGGCAGTACCCAGTGGTCCCGGTTCAGTCTCTCCCGCCTGCACACTCTCATTCCCTTCCAGTGCATTTTTTCCCCAAGAGGCATCCGTACATAAAACCCCCAATAATTCCGTAAACGCTGGCCAATTCATTCCCAAAATTAACGGATGCCGGAGGTGCGGATTAACAGCCACCTCAATACTATGTTTTTGACCCCGAAATTGAATAATGACTGGCAAAATAGGATACTCCACCACATCCCCGTGCACACACCGCACCTTAACCATGCGGCTCGTATCCAATGCCCCGGATTGTATCAGACTTTGATGGATTGAGGTTTGGTTACATCCTGAATCCACCAATGACTGATAGGTACCCCCCTTGATACTCACAGGTATTTGGTACCACCCAGCCTGACCGGGGGCAGCCTGCGGGACATCCGGGACCCGGATCATTGTCCCCACCTCCATAACTGTGCACCTGTCACGAAGGGCCGGCCGACCCGCTGGATGATGGCCCTCTTCAGATCTTCAAACACCAGGAGGTTCTGCACCGGAAGCTGCTGTGCCGCCGCCTGGGACTCCCCGGAGAGCAGCGGGACCAGGCGCATCGGCCACTGGTCCCTTGGCCAACCACAAACCTCCGCCGACCTCTCAAATAGGTCAAGGAACGCCTCTGGGTCGTCCTCAGGCCCCATTTTGTGGAGTGGAATATGGGTGGGCACAGCTCGTTGTTCCAGAGCTTCCGGACGAACCTCCTGGTCCATCCAGCTCCGGAACCTCTCGCGGTCTTCCTGCTGGACTTGGAGGACGGTTTGGAACCGCCTCTCCTGGTCTTGACGTAAGTGCAGCAGGGCCTGATGTTGCTCTCGCTGCATGACCGCGAGGGACGTGATGAGCTCCGCAAATGGTGTGGCGGAGGGCGTTTGCATGGCGGCGGCGTCCGTCTTCCTTCCCGGGTTTCGGCACCAGTGTAACAGAGTTCGTAAAAAAAGGAAGGAAGACGACAAGGGTCGGCTGTGACTACTGGCTGCTTTATTGGCAGAACCAAACAAAAAGGCATGCAGACAGGCACAAAAACAGTCATAAACAATATAATAATTCACTCCAGCAATTTCAGCAGGTCTCCAGGAGTGTGGCAGCCAGTAGTCCTTCTCTCTCTCGCTCGCTCCTGTTTCTCCTGGCGTTAAATACTCTCTCCATGGCAATTACTGCAACAAGAGACAGGTGTTTGTTATTTGCGCTTAAATTATATGAGAACTGAACTGAGCTGTACAATGACATCACTGTTTTCTCCAGAGCTGCTGTAGAGATAAATTAACTAAATTATTAACTAATGATAACAATGGAACTTACTTAACTTACTTAAGCTGGACAATGGCATTATTTTCTTCTAGAGCTATTGTATGGCCAAAACAAACTTTGTTGCATTATTACTTTGAAACTCTGCATATGCATTGTAAAAAGTGTTATATAAATAAAGGTGATTTGACTTGAAAATCCAATAAAAAGCATCAGGTTGAAGAAAAAAAAAACAGACAATTTTCTGACATGAGACAGAGCACACATAGACAATAAGCACTGATCAGCCACAACATTATAACCACCTGCCTAATATCATGTGAGTCCTGCTTGTGCTGCCAAAACAGATGTAGTGCATCGAGGCATGGACTCCATAAGTCCTCTGAACATATCCTGTGTTATCTGGCATCAAGACATTAGCAGCAGATCCTTTAAGTTCTGCAAATTGCAAGGTGGGGTCTCCATGGATTGGTCTCCATGGATTGGATATGATGGTCCTGCACATTCAATAGATGCTCAATCGTATTGAGATCTGGGGAATTTTGAGACCAAGGCAACATCTTGAACTCCATGTCAGGTTCATTCTTCAACAGTGTTTGCCATCATGGGAACACCATTGCCATGAAGCAGTGTATGTGGTCTGCAACAATGTTTAAGTAGGTGGTACGTATCAAAGTAACATTCATATGAATGTCAAGACCCAAGGTTTCCAAGCAGCACGTACATCATTGAGTCTAGGGCACTCATGACCCTCACTCCGGATCACTGGTTGTCCTTCCTTGCACCACTATTAGTAGGTAGTAGCCTCTGCATCCTGGGAACACCACACAAGACTTGCCATTTTGGAGATGCTCTGACCCAGTTGTCTAGCCATCACCTTTTGGCCCTTGTCAAAGGCACTCAGATCTTGCCTATTTTTCCTGCTTCCAACATATGAAATTCAAAAACTGTCTGTTCACTTGATGCCTACAGGTGCCATTGTAAAAATATAATGAATGTTATTCACTTCACCTGTCAGTGGTTTTAATGTTGTTGTGGCCAATCAGTGTATAGGGACCAAGCTAATCAAACTAATCAAACTAAAATAATATTTTGAGTCTCTTTCACACTGATAAGAAAAAAAGCAAGGTGGTAGCCTGCATGACCGCCGACTCCAGAGTCTTAAACTGGACAATGACACCATTTTCTTCTAGAGCTGCTGTGCAGCCAAAATTATTTTCCTGTTATCGCTGTAAAGCTGTTTTGACACAATCTGCATTGTAAAAAGCGCTATATAAATAAAGGTGACTTGACTGAAAGACAGGTATGCTGGACGAGAGGTAGTCATTGTCGCAGCTACCACTATCACCAAAGAGGAATCACAATCGTTATGAAGCTGCTTCATCTGGATGGTGAGGTTTGCAGCTTCGCATTACAATGGGTGGTGGTGAGTTGGGATTTAAGCTTCCAATCAATGCTCTTTGTTGTGCCACTGCTGTCTTAGCTGAATCTTTACCTGCTGGCTTCATAATGGCCAGATTGTAGGGCATCATTTGGCAGTTAGGAGGGGGAACCTCAGGTTAAAAATGTGGCTTACTACTATTGAGTATTGCTCTTTTCTTTGTCCTTCTTTCCTTCTTCTTTTATACATTTTTGTTCTTGTCTGTCTATCTTGTGACCTGTTTTAGATATGTGCCTCCAAATTCCCACTATTACTAACATTTGTAAATTGCGTGCCACACGTTGGAGGCAGTGCAATCATAACAACCTACGTATTTTACCCATGTCATCTAGTACATTACTTTCTATTTCTATTGGTCTCTGGAATTGTCAATCTGCTGTAAACAAAGCAGACTTCATTACATCTATTGTCACTCATTCAGGTCTCCACCTCATGGCTCTGATTGAGACATGGATCAAACCAGAGGACACTGCCACACCGGAAGTCCTCTCCTCTAATTTCACTTTCTCTTACACCCCACACCAGATTGAGAGGGGTGGTGGTACTGGTCTGCTTATATCCAATGAATGGAAGCTCAATCCTTTACCATCTCTCTGTGACAATAGCTCATTTGAATCGCATGCAATTACCATCACCTACCCTGCTAAATTCCATGTTGTAGTGCTTTATCGTCCCCCAGGTCAGCTAGGTAACTTCTTGGAGGAGTTAGATGTGTTTCTCTCATCCTTCCCTGAGGATGTTACGCCTCTGCTAGTACTTGGAGATTTCAACATCCATCTAGACAAACCTCAGGCTGCTGACTTCCACACTCTGATTGCCTCATTTGATCTCAAGCAAGTGTCTACTTCAGCTACCCACAAATGAATTAACCAATTGGACTTCATCTACACACGCTGCTGCTCCACCGATAATACACTGGTTACTGCACTACACACCTCAGTCCATTTCCTCATCACTTTTAATCTCAACCTGACCCCTAACTCAACACACACTCCACCACATGTTACTTTTCGGCGAAACCTACGCTCGCTCTCATCCTCCCACCTATCCTCTTTGGTCTCATCCACACTTCGTCCCCCCTAATCAGTTCTCATCACTGGACACTAACAATGCTACTGACACTCTTTGTACCACTCTAACATCTTGCTTAGATGACTTCTGCCCCCTTTCATCCAGACCAGCCCATGCCACCCCTTCTGCCCCCTGGCTATTCGATGTTCTCCGTGAACATCGGTCTAGACTCAGGGCTGCAGAGAGGAAGTGGCGCAAAACTAAAGACCCTACTGATCTAAGCTTCTATCAGTTACTCCTTTCTTCTTTCTCTACAAATGTCTCCAATGCTAAAATCACATACTATCACAATAAAATTAACAATTCTACTGATTCCCGCACACTTTTCAAAACCTTCTCTAAACACCAGATCAAATGTCTTATGCTAATATCCTGCTAGAGGACAAAGAGTCAAAAAAAAAAAAATTCCCTCCAAATGAACAACTCCTTATTGGCTCAGTCACCTCCAGATGGTGTGATATCTTCACACTTTAAAAATCACTGATCAAAGATCACGGTGGTTCCTTTAATGAAAAACTCTGATATGAAGAAGATGCTGAGCTAGAAATCTTCTAAAGGCCCCGGTATACTTCAAACGAAATCGAAGAACGAACTGATGTGACATCATTTCTAACAAAATCAGGCCAAAACGAAGTTCGTTTTGTGTTCTTTTTTGGAAGTTCGAAACGGCTTGCCAAAGCGAACTTTCAGGAAAAGTTTGCTCCAGCTGCAGGTCACCTTCGTACTACCATTGGTCAGTGACGATAACGTAACAGGAGGTGTGCGCCGAGACTCCGCCTTCACTCATGTGGGACGCGTCTTGGACTCATTTCGCGTGTTTGAGTTTGTTGAGGTAAGAGCTCCATGGGTGAAAACATGAACACACTGGATAGCCGCTTTATAGTACAAAATGAAGTTGTGCTTGTAAAAAAATAAGGCACTAACACTGTTTTTCATGTTTGATACTGTAAAGCTGCTTGATTTTAAGCAATATATTGAATAAAGTGCTATATGAAGACGTGACGTGACTGGAGTGCTACTTTGCAGAGCTCGTGCTAACACACCCATGTTGTTATGATCAGACGCTTTTCTTATGCTTTCTATAATAAATGCTTGCTGTTTTCTCATTTTTATTGTGTTTATTTTGTTACTGAGAAGAAAGTGCACGGCACATATTTACATATTCATCTAACCGTGGCTCTCAGCAATGTGAGCGGCGTCAGATGTTCGATTACAGTATATCGCTGGTCACGCATTTCGAACTTCGTTTTACCCCTAAACGAAGAACAAAAAAGAACTTCGTTTGAAGTATACCGAGGCCTTAAAGAACCCCAAACTTTTGCCAGGCTACTACCTTGTCTTTCCATTCACCAAAGATCTTCTGAATCCAGTTGGTTCTCTCTCATCAAGACTTAAAAACTTAGTCTCATTATTTGATATATTAAGTATCCTGACCCCGTTTTGAAGAAGGGCGTGTTAGAATTAAACTGATGGCTTGCTCAAGGCTGTTGATCTGCTGAATTTCAGACAATGCTATAACTTCTTGATTTTCTATATTCTGCTTCTTCTCTCTTTCCCTTGGTAAACTGAATGCATGTGTGTGAATGTTAGAGTAGTTTAAGTGTTTAGTCTAGTTAATAAAGTCTATTCATGTCACACGTAAAGTTGTACGTGTTTCATGCTCATATAATGGAGTCCCTAATCATGCAAATTTTGGCTACATGCTCTTAGAACTGTACAGTAAGAAATTATTTCCCATACCCCGGAAATGAACATTTCTTAGAATTAATAAACAATTAATACTGAGTGTTCACTGAACAAAGAGGTTAATTGAGGTTAATCCTAATGATATCCCTCAGCATGTACAGAGTGAAAAGCAACGTTACTAATTCTTGCACTACTCCACACTGAACTTGTGATTGGTATGACATCACTTCGTTTACTACTACAAACTGATAGCGGTCAGATAAGTATGATTTGGACCATGCCAATGCAATTCCACTAATGCCAGCACAATTTTTGAGTCCATTCAAAAGAATGTTGTGGTGGATAGTGTCAAATGCAACACTAAGATACAGTAACACTAATAGAGAGATACAAACACGATCTGATGCTAAGAGCAAATCATTTGTGACTCTAATGAGAGCAGTCTCAGTACTAAGGTACGGCCTATATCCAGACTGTCAATTAAATCAATTAAATGAGTCGTAAGACGAATCCCAAGCCGTTTCTTTGTGACATCAAAAAGAAACATTAGCATATTGCCCGTCCAATTATTGTGCGCATAGACACCAGGGAAAACTTTAAACTCCTCAAACACTGCCAATACGTGAAGAATCAGTGGTTAAAGTTCATCTTTACAATGATACCACAGCAGTATAGCCCAAATCTTGTGCTATGTTCTTGTCATTTTACTGACGACTGCTTCTTCAACCTAAATGCGTTCAGCAAGGGATTTGCAAGCCGGTTGTTATTGAAGGATGGGTTTTATCAAAAGTTTCTTGCTGCTTGATCAAATTTATCCTGGAAATGAAATTTGCACTCTTCCTCTGGGGTAAATTCTTCCAGAAATATTCCTCACCCTGTCTCAAAACGATGTACATGAATCTGACTAAGCTTGATATGTTTTTTCGAGTTGATGCGGGATATGTCTCATGTTTGTGAGATAAGTATTGTAAGGGTTCACACAGGTCAATTTAGCTCAAAGGGAATTATTAATTAATTTATAGGGATTTTTAAAAGAGACACTTATTTTACGACCGAGCAAATTAATTATCTAATAGATGAAGATCAAAAAGAATTAAAACATTATACATTTGCAGATAAGAGAGGGAAGCAGAAGCCAAGAGAAGCAAAGGAGGGAAAAAAGCTGAATTATCAATGACCCGGTCAGCTTTATACCATGAGCATATAGGGAAATTTACATCCCACTCAAACTGATGTTTTTGTTCTAAAAGAAAAGGTTAATTTCACCCATTACGTCATCCACTGGTCCAGTGTCAAAAATAGTTGTTTTATCCCCTAGGGAATTTTGCAAATGTCAGCAGACATATTTTGATCAGATTCAAATGAGCAATAATTCTGAAAAAACATCACTTCTGCAGTACTTGGCAGGCGTCCAATACCTAACCACAAACGTGTCAGCGTGACCTGTCACAACGGAACACTTTGAAGAACAATTGAACATAACAAGCATACTCTTAAATATAAAATAAGAATAACCATAAAGGTACAATAACTAGTAAATACTTGAAAATATGATAAGAATTAATATATATAAAGTATGAGTACATAAATATAGGAAATCAAAAGTAAAACTGATAAATCATAAGCCATAAATGATTAAAATAAATATTAATAAAAAGGCATGAATATGAATATTGACCATTTCGGATCCACCAAATATAAATGAGACTTTCTGAACACAGGTTATTAGACTTTATATCAATGCACTAGTACAGTGAGAATCTGGAGGTATTCTTTCGACTTTTGTGTCTTTAAATGGGGATTCCCTTAGTCTGTGTCTTTGGCTTGGAGAAAGGTGTTTCCCAGGTTCTTTTGATATGCTGCAGGTCTTTTCGGGTCCGGATTGATGTTGTGGGAAGCCAATCACTTGGTGTTTTGGCAGAGGAGTGGAGTCTCCCTGGCTGAAGTTTGAAGTTTTGAGACAGGCAAAGACTGTAAGAGTTGTTGGTTAAACTTTCAGGCAAAACTTAACTTAGAAAACGAGACTCTCAACGGAAAAGAAAGGAAACTAAATAAAAGAAAGCAAAAGTAAGTGAGTGAGAGGAGAGTAGTTGGATGGCTTGAATGAAGCTGCTTGTTCTTATTTTCATCTGATTTTGTTCTGCCTTTGCCATGTCTTTATCATCTGCTCTGTTTCTCATCTTTTTTTATTCTGGTCTACTCGTCTGTTCGTGTACTGAATTTTTAAACTGAGGTGTTTGTCCAACCTCTTTTAGGAGTTCTGACCAATTAGGTATCGTCTTTTTATCGTCTTGAGGAGGCTTTTCTCCTCCCCTGATCTTAAATTACATTTTATCATCTGGGTCTCTCAACTTTCCTGCTATTAGCAGGGTACAGAGAGTACAGTTTAGACATAATTTCTAAATGATATCATGAATTGTGAGTGTTCTGGGCATAATGTCATATATATAGTGTGTAGACATAATATAGGATTATGTAGTTGAACAATGTTTGATTACAAGTCCATTTGGACTTGTTTTTGGAACAATTAGATGCAGTTTATTCGTAAAAAAAGTATATGTCGGTTTTTCCTGTGGATTTCAACTCTGTGTCACTCAGAGGTCACTCAGAAGAAGAAGGAATGTTTTGTATCTATGTTTCGGGTAGGGATGCACCGCTCTGATACTCAGATCGGGTATCGGCTCCGATACTGCCATTTTTGCCAGACGGGACCAATCCAAATCCGATATTGTGCGTGTACTATTCTGTGTTATTGTTAAGCCCCACAAAAGGCACAAAAACATTAAAAAGCAACATAAAGTTTTTGTGCACTATATTCCAAGTGTTCTGAAGCCATTCCATAGTTTAATTTGAGGTACAGATGAATATTTAAGTTGTTAAATTAAAGTTCACGTGAAGGCCTCCCTCCACTGTGGCTGTCAGTCATTCTCAATTCAGCATTCAAACTGCGTGACACGTTTGGTTACAGGTGATTCGGTTACAAGATGATTCAATGTTTCTATTATTATACTTCATCTATAGACAGTCTCTTCCACACAGTGAGGCAAACAATTTATTAGGTAATTTCAGCACTTTTTTTTGAATATATTAATTTTTTGGAATATATATTACTTGAATATCGGATCAGTATCGGCCGATACTGAACCCCAGGTATTGGAATCGGTATTGGAAGCGAAAAAGGCGGATCGGAGCATCCCTAGTTTCAGGATCACACAACCTCTGCTGCTATCTTCCACTTTGGTTCTCCCTTGCACATCCAGCTCCTCTTGGACTGGATGCCATGGTACAGACATGGCTGAGGCTGCATTTCCCCCAGTTATTCTGCTCCCGGGAGTTCTGGAGAAAATTCGCCAGGAAGTGATAAGTCTACTGCTAGTAGCACCTCACTGGCTGAGCCGGATATGGTTTTCGGACCTGATAGCTCTTCTCTCAATGGCTCACCTTGAAAGATTCGGATCAGGAGGGACCTCCTGTCTCAGGCGGGGGGCATGATTCTTCATCCCTGTCCAGAAATGTGGAACCGGTGGGTTTGGCCTCTGAGGGGGCCCAACTCATAGAATCTGGTCTCTCAACTGAGGTTGTAGAGACCATTCCTCACTTCAGAGCTCCTTCCACAAAGAGACTATATGCCCTGAAGTGGAAATTTTTCACTTCCTGGTGTCACAAACGACAGTTGGATCCAGTCTACTGCCCGGTAGTTTCAGTACTTGAGTTCCTACAGAGTTGCATCTCATCTGGGTTAACCCCATCTACACTTAAGGTGTATGTTTCAACTATTTTTGCTTACCATGCCCATGTGGATGGTACTACTGTGGGGAAAAACCCATTAGTTTTTAGTTTCCTCCGTGGCACCCAGAGGCTGAGGCCTGCGATGCGCACAAGGGTCCCTGCTTGGGATATGGCTATTGTTTTAGAAGGCCTATCTATAGCTCCATTTGAGCCACTTGAGTCAGTCTCAGATAAGTTCCTGACACTTAAGACTGTCTTCCTTCTCGCCATCTCATCCCTTAAGATAGTAGGAGACCTTCAGGCCCTTTCAGTGTCCCCAACTTGTCTTGAGTTTGCACCAGGGATGGTCAAAGCCTTCCTTTACCCCAAACCTGGGTATATTCCGAAGGTTTTTGACTAACGTTCCTAGGCCTATAGTGCTGCAAGCCTTTTGTCCTCCTCCTTTTGTAACCCCAGACCAGGAGAAACTGAATCTGCTGTGTGTCCACAGAGCTGCCCTGTGGAGGAAAGCAGACCAGTTATTTGTGTGCTTTGGACCACATAACAGTGGTCTTCCTGAATCCAAACACACTGTAAGCAAGTGGATAGTCGAGGCTATTTCACTCGCCTACGAGGTCTCTGGCCAACAGTGTCCATTAGCTGTCAGAGCTCACTTGACTAGGAGTATGGCGGCCTCCAAGGCCTTAATTTCGGGGGTTTCCCTCAAAGAGATCTGCGATGCGGCCGGTTGGTCCTCGCCTCTCACATTTGTGAGGTACTATGACCTTGACCTGGACGCGGCTCCAGAATCATCGGTTTTGCTGTCTTAAGTGTGCAACAGTTTCACACAGACAGGTATTTGTGATTATTGCCCCAGAAAAAAAGGGCACTTTCTCTCGAGGAAGAAAAAGGGCAGGGGCTCAAGCCCCCTTTTATGTCTATGTGTGCACGTGCCTGGTTACAGGCATACCAGGCTGATCTGATGAAAGATTTAAGCACAGCCTTTCATTCAGACCGTGCTTACTTGTCTGGTAATTGGCTGCATTTATTTCTGAGGAATTAAATAAGTGAAATGGCCATCTATCTATCTATCTATCTATATATATATAGATACACCCCTCACATTTTTGTAAATATTTTATTATATCTTTTCATGTGACAACACTGAAGAAATTACACTTTGCTACAATGTAAAGTAGTGAGTGTACAGCTTGTATAACAGTGTAAATTTGCTGTCCCCTCAAAATAACTCAACACACAGCCATTAATGTCTAAACCGCTGGCCACAAAAGTGAGTACACCCCTAAGTGAAAATGTCCAAATTGGGCCCAAAGTGTCAATATTTTGTGTGGCCACCATTATTTTCCAGCACTGCCTTAACCCTCTTGGGCATGGATTTCACCAGAGCTTCATAGGTTGCCACTGGAGTCCTCTTCCACTCCTCCATGACGACATCACAGAGCTGGTGGATGTTAGAGACCTTGCGCTCCTCCACCTTCTGTTTGAGGATGCCCCACAGATGCTCAATAGGGTTTAGGTCTGGAGACATGCTTGGCCAGTCCATCACCTTTACCCTCAGCTTCTTTAGCAAGGCAGTGGTCGTCTTGGAGGTGAGTTTGGGGTCGTTATCATGTTGGAATACTGCCCTACGGCCCAGTTTCCAAAGGGAGGGAATCATGCTGTGCTCATTCATGGTTCCCTCAATGAACTGCGGCTTCCCAGTGCCAGCAGCACTCATGCAGCCCCAGACCATGACACTCCCACCACCATGCTTGACTGTAGGCAAGACACACTTGTCTTTGTACTCCTCACCTGGTTGCCACCACACACGCTTGACACCATCTAAACCAAATAAGTTTATCTTGGTCTCATCAGACCACAGGACATGGTTTCAGTAATCCATGTCCTTAGTCTGCTTGTCTTCAGCAAACTGTTTGCAGGCTTTCTTATGCATCATCTTTAGAAGAGGCTTCCTTCTGGGATGACAGCCGTGCAGACCAATTTGATGCAGTGTGTGGTGTATAGTCTGAGCACTTACAGGCTGACCCCCCACCTCTTCAACCTCTGCAGCAATGCTGTCAGCACTCATACGTCTATTTCCCAAACACAACCTCTGGATATGACGCTGAGAACATGCACTCAACTTCTTTGGTCGACCATGGCGAGCCCTGTTCTGAGTGGAATTTGTCCTGTTAAACCGCTGTATGGTCTTGGCCACCATGCTGCAGCTCAGTTTCAGGGTCTTGGCAATCTTCTTATAGCCTACGCCATCTTTATGTCGAGCAACAATTCTTTTTTTTCAGATCCTCAGAGAGTTCTTTGCCATGAGGTGCCATGTTGAACTTCCAGTGACCAGTTTGAGAGAGTGAGAGTGATAACACCAAATTTAAAGGGTTATTTCACCCAAAAATGAAAATAATGTCATTTATTACTCACCCTCATGCTGTTCCACTCCTGTAAGACCTTTGTTTATCTTCAGAACGCAAATTAAGATATTTTTGTTGAAATCCGATGGCTCAGTGTGGCCTGCATAGCCAGCAATGACAGTTCCTCTCTCAAGATCCATAAATGTACTAAAAACATATTTAAATCAGTTCATGTGAGTACAGTGGTTCAATATTATTATTATAAAGTGACAAGAATATTTTTTGTGCACCAAAAAACCCCAAAACAACAACTTATATAGTGATGGTTGATTTCAAAACACTGCTTCAAACACTGCTTCAAGCTTCGGAGCGTTATTAATCTTTTGTGTCGAATCAGCGGTTCTGAGCACCACAGTCATGTGATTTCAGCAGTTTGGCGGTTTGACATGCGATCCGAATCATGATTCGACACAAAAGATTCCAAAGCTTAATGAAGCCGTGCTTTGAAATTAGCCATCATTATATAAGTTATTTTGTTTTTTTTGCCACACCAAAAATATTCTCGTTGCTTTATAAGGGAGGAAGAGAGGAAATGTCATTGCTGGCTATGCAGGCCTCACTGAACCATCAGATTTCAACAAAAATATCTTAATTTGTGTTTCGAAAATGAACGAAGGTCTTACGGGTGTAGAACAGCATGAGGGTGAGTAATAAATGACATTATTTTCATTTTTTGGGTGAAATAACTCTTTAACACACCTGCTCCCCATTCACACCTGAGACCTTGTAACACTAACGAGTCACATGATACCAGGGAGAGAAAATGGCTAATTGGGCCCAAGTTGGACATTTTCACTTAGGGGTGTACTCACTTTTGTGGCCAGTGGTTTAGACTTTAATGGCTGTGTGTTGCGTTATTTTGAGGGGACAGCAAATTTATACAGTTATATAAGCTGTACACTCACTAATTTACATTGTAGCAAAATGTAATTTCTTCAGTGTTGTCACATGAAAAGTAGGGCTGTCAAAATAACGCGTTAATTTTGATTAATTAATGAGAAAAAAATAACGCATTAAAAAAAATAACGCAGATTAATCCATTCCATATTGACCTTTGAACCTGGAGCCGTTCTAGGGGAGATGACCAGAGATTGGGGAGATAAGAGGGTCTGTATCTCTTACCATTGGAGAAAGCGTAACGGCTAACTTAATCACGTGTGGCACCTCTCAGCCTATCGTGTAATGGCAGTGATGTCAGTCGGAACATTCCCTAGTCTGCCTTCTCTTAAAAAAATACATTTTTATCAAGCTAACATCTACATATAGTTCCCAACAAAAGTATTGTTTAGTGTGAAACATTCTGAAGATTGGCAAACAGGCTGTCCATTAATTAAATGATTAGCTATTTCCCCACAAAAGCTGTTTAATCAGCATAGTGAAGCCTCTCATCCATTGACTTCCATTCAAAAAACAGCCTCTGGTCTCATTCCCTGCGTACCACGGGGGGCAGAGCGTTAGCTTTAGCCGTTACGCTTTTTTAGCTAAAGGTTGCTGGCTTGCCTTCCAGTGGCTTTGAGACGACTGTTGCGCTGACGGACAGAACGAGCAGAGAGCTCCTCCCTCGTGCGCGTGAGCTCTCTCTGTCTTCAAAGTAAGCACTGTATTTGCACTCTCTCTACCTCACACATAATAATCTAAATCAACTGACACAATGCTAAAAGTTCGTAAGACCGAATCCATGTTTCACGAGGCGCATTCGGAGAATGTTTTTCCTGAATAACCGCTGGGTGTGAATAGTGCTCAAAAGAACGTTACCTCATCTTCTCTGACAGGCGCCCTGCACATGCAGCTGACATAAACCACACTTTCAGTAAACAAAAGGAAAATCCTATCCAGTGGTGAAGTGTTTTCTGTGTTGACAAATCTTTTGCGATGTCCTATAACAGTCGCGATTCGCACGCAACGCGTCAACGTCCGCTAATGTCCACTTCGCGACCTAATGACTCATTTGAACAGATTCATTTTAATGAATCATAATTGGTCCACACGGTCTATAATGAATCATTTACTCGAACAACTCTGAAATGAGAACATAAGTGTGCTTACCCCAATTAGCAAGAGTGGTTAGTAAAATTAGCCTTAATAATCCACAATATTTTCAGGTTATTTAAATGACAATGTGTAGTAAATTAGGCCTACCTATAAAATCAGTTAGTTTAGACTGGAGTGAGGTGAAACCAGAACAAAGCAAGTTGTTGTTAGCTAGGTGCATTCAATTGTATATGGTAGAAAATTATATTATTAGTTAATAAAACTTCTAAATGCTACTTTTTAATACTTTTCAGGTTTAGCAAAAAAGCATCTTCTCTTACAAAGCTATAAAATCACTTTTTTTTTTTTTTGCAAAGAGGGCAAGAAAGAATTACAGTGAGAGTGACGGGTACTTTATTGTCAGTATCGGGCTCGCAGATCACGTTTTTAATACTTTCACAGAAAAATTATGTATGCGATTAATTTAGATGAATTAATCACAGAGTATGTAATTAATTAGATTAAAATTTTTAATCGATTGACAGCCCTAATGAAAAGATATAATAAAATATTTACAAAAATGTGAGGGGTGTACTCACTTCTGTGAGATACTGTATATAAGCAAAACAAAATAGGACCTTCATGACGTTAACTCGTTCATGGGGAAAACCTTATTTTTCACGTGCCTTTGTGCCCTCAATGTCAACTTATTCGACTATCTTGGGTGCAAGGGTGTGCGATTATATGATGCTGCCCCAGTTCGAAGAGACACTCGCAAGCTATCTCTTCTCTGGAGCTCATCATCACTTGATGAGCACTCCCCACCAAACCATGCATAATAACATCCACGCTGGTGGGAAAGGTTTTTTGGTTAGCATGTCAGATGCTCTGCACACTATGGCAATGTTGCAGGCATACCAGGCTGACCTGCTGAAAGAAAGGCTTGCCTCTTACTGATGGCGCCACGATGGCCAAACAGAGTATGGTTCTTGGAGATAATATCTCTTCTCGACGGCTCGCCCTGGGCGATACAGGAAAGGAGGGACCTTCTGTCTCAAGCGCAGGGGACGATATTTCATCCCCAGCTCGACCTGGGGAACCTTCATGTTTGGACCCTGATGGGTACCAACTGAGGGACACTGAGCTTTCACCTGAAGTTATTGAGACCATTCTAGTGCTAGTGCTCCTTCCACTAGAAGAATTTATGCCAACAAATGGGGTGTCTTTGAAAGGTGGTGTACTGCACATGATGCAGATCCAGTCAACTGCCAGATTGCTTCAGTTCTGGGCTTTCAGCAGACACATGCCCTGACACTCTCAGGGTTATGTGGCCACTTTATCGGCTTGCCACGCCTTGATTGATGGGGTACCATTGGGGAAGCATCCTCTGCTCGCTTGCTTCATTCATGGGGCCAGACAATGGAGGCCTACTGTTAGAACCAATATTCCTTCATTGGACTTATCTATAGTCCTGGAGGGTCTGGTTGAGACCCCATTTAAACCATTAGAGTCAGCTACTGACAAGCTTCTAACTCTAAAATTGTTTTGTCTTATGGCTATCACCTCACTCTTGAACCTTCTGCCCTCCGCTGTTCACAACGCCGGATCAGGAGAGACTTCACCGACTGTGTCCAGTCCTTGCTGGAAAAAGTTGCACTCTTACAGTTTACTTCATACCTGGATACTTTTAATATTCTAGACCCATTTCAATCTGGTTTTAGAGCGTTGCCTAGCACTGAATCAGCTTTGCTGAATATCACAAATGACATTTTGCTGTCTGTCGAATCTGGGTCTTCTGTTATCCTGATTCTCTTAGATTTGAGTTCTCTTAGATTGGGTCATTCACTTCACACTCCATGCCTATCCATTGTGGTTTCCGGCCCTCTTTTATTCTTCCTCTACATGCTCCCTTTAGGCTCCGTATTCCAGAAATATAACATAAATTAACATTGTTATGCTGGCGACTTCCAACTATATCTTCCAATCAAACAAGGAAATGACCAGTACTTTCATTATATTAGAACAGTAGTTTTATATCATTTTGACTTCATTAGATCATCACTTCTCATGCCTCAGTGAACTCAAGACCTGGATGACAAATAACTCACTGCAACTGAATGAAAATAAAACCTAAGTGCTTCTGCTGGGTCCTGCTGCTACCAACAACTCCATTAAAACACAGTTTGGTTAAATAACAACCTGCACAATCATGCAAAAATCTTGGTGTCTATTTTGACCCTCTTTTCCAATTTGACAAGCATATAAATGCAGTTGTAAAGAGTAGCTTTTTTCAACTCAGATCCATAGCAAAAGTGAAACACTTTCTTTCTAGTATAGACATTGTGAATAAAGAAATTGTGATTCACGCACTAATTTCTTCTTGATTAGACTACTGTAACTCTCTGCATGTTGGCCTACCTCAATCCACAATGTCTCGGTTACAGATGGTTCAGAACTCGGCAGCCAAATTGTTGACAGGGACTAGGAAAAGGGATCATATCTCCCCTGTCCTTGCCTCATTGCACTGGCTCCCCATAAAATTCACTTTACTTTAAGATCCTTCTTTTCGCATACAAGGCATTGCACAATTTGTCCCCGGATTATATTTCTGATCTTATTAAGCCATACACAGCTGTTAGGTCATTAAGATCTTGTGACTTTTATCTGTCCCTCGTTCTCATTGCAAATCAAAAGGTGATCACACTTTCTCTGTAGCCGGCCCAACAATCTACCTTTGAGTATCCAAGCCTCTCCATCACTGGATGCTTTTAAAACCAGTTTAAATACCTATTTTTACTCTTTAGTGTTCGAGTGATGCTTTGCATGTATTTTTAGTTGGTGTTCTTTATGTATGTATATACAATTTGCTTGATTGATTTTGATACTTGATTTTTATCTCCATTTTTCCATAGCATCCTGAATTAGCAGAAATGGATAGGCCTATAAAAATATTTATTTTTAATTAGGAATGATAAAATAATGGTGGAATTTGTTACGGTTGCTGGTGTAGAGATGAGGCAGATACGGATTTCCACAATAACATCCAATACTTTAATAAACAAAAGGCAGGAAACACCAAACGCAAGCATAACACAGAGAACGGACAAGGAGTGAAGGGAGTGAGTGCAATATAAAGGGAGTGCTGATAATAGAGTCCAGGTGCAGGTGATCCGTGATGATGGGGAGATGACGAGGGAAGTGAGTGCAGGTGACGAAACAGGAGGATACTGGGAAATGGAGTCCAGGGGAACAAGGGATCTGTAACAGTACCTCCCCCTCCCGGTAGGCGCCCTGGAGACCTCAAGCCGGTGCAGGGGGAGGAGCAGACTGGAGTGGAGGTCTCCAGGGCGGGTTCAGAAGCCATGGCGGGTCAGGGGCCGAAGGCAGCCATGGAGGGTCAGGAGCCGAGGGCAGCCATGGCGGGTCAGGAGCCGAAGGCAGCCATGGCGGGTCAGGAGCCGAAGGCAGCCATGGCGGGTCAGGTGCAGCGGGCTGCCATGGAGGGTCAGGTGCAGCGGGCTGCCATGGCGATTCAGGGGCCGAAGGCAGCCATGGTGGGTCCAGAGCCTTTAACGAGGCCTTGATGCCGTCGAGTCCAGGAGGCGCTGAAGGACCGGCGGGAGATGGTGGAACCAGCGGCTCCGCCGACCGAAGCGCAGCCGGAGCTCCAGAATGCCGCAGTTGAACAAGGACGACAGACAACAAAGTGAGTACCGGAGGGAGTGAGGAGGCCAACAGAAACCGAGGGACAGAGTGACGGAGCGGAGATGGAGGAGTGCAGTCCAGAGGTGATGGCAGGCTGACGAGGGAACAAGGTATGAACGGGGGCAGGATGGAGACTTGTGAGGCTGGTCGACTGATGGGCAACGGTGGAGCAGAGGGAGGTTGGAGCCAGGGTGACGGTAATCGCCCAGAGGCTGGCTCGGCGGCGGCAGCGGCTGGCTCGGCGGCGAGGAGCGGCTGGCGGCGGCGGCGGCTGGAGCGGCTGGCTCGGCGGCGGCTGGAGCGGCTGGCTCGGCGGCGGCTGGAGCGGCTGGCTCGGCGGCGGCTGGAGCAGAGGGCTCGGCGGCGGCGGCTGGAGCGGCTGGCTCGGCGGCTGGCTCGGCGGCGGCGGCTGGAGCGGCTGGCTCGGCGGCGGCGGCTGGAGCAGACTTGGCTCGGCGGAGACTGGAGAACTTGGCTCGGCGGAGACTGGAGAACTTGGCTCGGCGGAGACGGGAGAACTTGGCTCTTGGCTCGGCGGAGACTGGAGAACTGGGCTCGGACCAAAAGTCTATAAGCCAGGCCACCTCACTTGGCGGCTCGTATGAGGCTGAGGTCTGCTCAGAGAGGGCTAGAGCGGCAGGTTTGTGACAGGCTGGGGCTTTTTTCTTCCTCCGCCTTCTGGACTTAGCCAAGGAGTGAGGGTCCAGCATAGTACAGGCAGGAAGTTCGCTGGAGGGGTATGCGGAGGAAGACGGAGGTTGACTAACTGGCCTGGCCAACCGTGTTTCCGGACGGACTGGAGACAAACACTTATCCTGAACCCTTTCAACTAGGAATTTGGAGCCATTTAAACACAAAATTAAATTGATAGTTTCGCTTAAGGAGAAACGATAATCAGGTTCATCAAAACGGATAGTATCGTCATCCCAGTCCATCCAGAAACAGGGAGATCAAACATGCTTCAGGCCAGTCAGACAAGAAAGCAAGCTCAACGAACTCCTCCACATACCTCTCCAGCGAACGACCCACCTGTAGGAGCCCGATGAGCCGATCGCCAGCTGACAGAGTTGTGGGAGGCATTGGAGGAGTAGGAGCCTGGGAGCTGGGGAAAGTCTCCATGTTTTCTTCTGTGGAAATCCGGTCGGTTTAAAGGTCCGTTCTTCTGTTACGGTTGCTGGTGTAGAGATGAGGCAGATACGGATTTCCACAATAACATCCAATACTTTAATAAACAAAAGGCAGGAAACACCAAACGCAAGCATAACACAACAGAGAACGGACAAGGAGTGAAGGGAGTGAGTGCAATATAAAGGGAGTGCTGATAATAGAGTCCAGGTGCAGGTGATCCGTGATGATGGGGAGATGACGAGGGAAGTGAGTGCAGGTGACGAAACAGGAGGATACTGGGAAATGGAGTCCAGGGGAACAAGGGATCTGTAACAGTATTAAGAAATGGTTATATTAATATATTATATTATTATATTATTAACATATCAATATATTATTAATATATTGCATGCGATGTTGCCTATTGTCACGTGTTGTGTTGAGTTATGTTCTATTTGTCACATCCTTCTTTGCTTAGTTTTCCTGCCTTTAGTTAGTATCCTTGGTTACTCATTTGATTAGTGTCCTTAGTTCAGGTGTGTCTTTGTTATTCTCGTTTGCTCCTCTGTTTGCCTTGTATATATTCCCTGTGTTCTCCCTCAGTGTTTGTTGGTTCTCTTTTGTTAGGTTGTGTATATTTGATTTCCTGAGTTTTGTCATTAAAGACATTTATATTGAAGCTCCTTTCGTCTGCGTGTGTCAACACGCAACCAACCCCTGACACCTATAGACAGAATTCAAATGAAGTTTATTATTATCAATAAATGATAAAAGAATATGTATGAACAAAAATAATATAGACCTACAAGTAAACATTTTTATCCATTCCATCTCAGAGCCTTTTAAATCTATTGACTGATCATGTCTTTATTTATTTATTATTATTATTATGCCTATTAAACTTAAATAAAATGAAATTCCCTTAAAGTGAACTTCCTGTAAAATTCCCATATGCCAACAAAAATAAAGTCATATAATCAAAGATTTATCGGCATGACTGTTGGGTATTTACAGTATTTACAAAACATAGGCTATATGGTACTGTAATTAGATAATACATAATGGTATGTATGTATGTATGTAGCTTAAATATTCTTTTAACATATAGCCTATATTAATAGGCTATACGTTAAAGAATATTTAAGCTACATACATACATACATACATACATACATAATAACAAATTGAATAACAAATTATTCAAACTTCATTTGAATGCTGTCACAGGCACGAGGGGCTACAAATGAAAACAGGCGCTCATTTATTGTCACATAGGCTATTAGTATAGTCTACAGAAATACAGTCATATAGTCAAAACTTTATTGGCATGATTGTCATTTACAGTATTTACACAATACTATACTTTAAGTAACATAATATACAGAAAGGTAAAGAGATACAGGAAATGAAGTAGAATATAGCAAATACATAACAATGAAAAAAACAAATTACAAAACAAAGTGAACGAACATGTCCCCTCCCGGTCACCGTAGTAAATGAAACCAAACAGATGTTTTCAATTAATTCCTATGGGAGCCAAGGTACATGCTCTCGGGGGAAAATATAACATAAAACACTGGCAAGGAATGAAAAGGAATCACTGTGAGGTGTGCAGACATTTGTCATGAGCAAAAACGTGCCAATTGTGCTGGATTTAATATGTAAATCATATATTTTATATATATATATATATATATATATATATATATATATATATATATATGTAGCGAATTAACTCAAAGGGGAAATATTAATAATTATTCATAACTCAATATGATTTATTAATTATGATTAATTATGAATATGTAAATCGGTTAATCAGATTTACTGGATATAGCTACATTAATCTTAATATTACCATCAAATAACCTGTTGTCCAGGGAACACTTAGTGTTGATTGTTAATAATTCTAAGAAATGTTCATTTCCAGGTTATGGAAAAATAACATTCTTATCGCACCGTGCTACTTAGAGCATAGGTTCGGGTCTATATCACTTAAGAGGCAATTCATTAGCAGATGGAGTCAGAACCAAACATGTATTGTGCACAATCTTTATTAACTAACTCACAAACACATAACTAAACTAACAAACACATAACATAACATAACATAACATAACATAACATAACATAACATAACATACACAAAGGGTCACACATATGTAGGTCAGAATGAGTAATGATAGAGTTGAACTGGAAGAGGTACTGTTACTAGAGCTATAGGAAAGTCGAAGACACTCTGGAAAGGACTCATCAGTTTCTTTTAGCAATAGCAAAGGTAAGTCTTACAAATCAATACTAAATCGCTGTTTAGCATTAAAATGTACGATACTTGCAATGTGCCCTTAGGCTGAGGAGCGTCGGATCTGCAGGTTGAGGATAACTCTTGAGGTTATCGTCTGAAGTTGTTGTCAGTCTGTTGGGTGATGAGCACATGGCTGGGTGTTGTAGGCCGGGGGCCTACCGGCCTTGCGGGCCGGGCCTAGAGAGGCCGGCCGCAAGGAGATCTGTTCGGTTGTCCAGAAGTAAAGAAGAAGAGAGGGAGTGGCACTGTTCGCTGGTTTTTAACCTCTGGTCAAAGTCACACCTCTCAGTTGTTGACCGGACCAATGAAGATGTTGTAATTCCGGGTGGCAACACCCCTCCTGTCAGGGCTTTTACAACCCAGAAAGATTAACAAGCTGAGTTCTTGAATCAGAACTATTAAAGATTCTTGTAATACTGATGTGTTGCACAGGTATGGACATGCCGCATACACAAGCATTTAAATCTTCCCGCTACGAACGTATAGACACTAAACATGGCATGATTGAAGTTACCTTAAATGTCATATAACTTAAAAATCATAAAACATGTAAATACAATGACTGCAATACAACACAGTAATAATAGATACCATTTCCTGGGATAATGCCTGTTCATTTATAGAATTAATGCAGTAACGTCTTTGTTCTGTGTGGAAAATGCAGGGAAGATGCAGATTTCCTGTGTCTCTTCTCTGCTCTCAATGTGGAAGCACATTCCTCAGTGCAATAAACTTCTCGGGGGATGGGGACAGTCAAAAATCCCAGAGTGAGCTTAAAACTATGGTGAACTAACATATTGTGTCTGATTGTTTCAGTCATACATATATATATATATATATATATATATATATATATATATATATATATATATATATATATATATACACAAATGTTTAATATTTCAAATGCAGTTTGAACACTTGTGACTACACTGACAGGAATGAAAACTTATTAAATTGACACCATATCTTTACTTTGGACATTTGAAAAATAGCATTGATCTGTAATTGTTTGTATATGATGATGTAATTAGGGGCCGTAGCCCCTATTGTATCTATTAGTTATATTAGGGGCTATATAGCCCTATTGTATCGTTAGTTTTTTATTATTATTAGGGGCTAAGCACCGAAGGTGCTATAGCCCTATTGTATCTGTTAGTTTTATTAGGGGCTAAGCACCGAAGGCTATAGCCCCTATTGTATCCGTTAGTTTTTAGGGGCTAAGCACCGAAGGTGCTATAGCCCCTATTGTATCGTTAGTTTTAGGGGCTAAGCACCGAAGGTGCTGTAGCCCCTATTGTATCTGTTAGTTTATTATTAGGGGCTAAGCACCGAAGGTGCTATAGCCCCTATTGTATCTGTTAGTTTTATTAGGGGCCAAGCCCGAAGGGGCTGTAGCCCCTATTAATTGTACGTTTTCCCTTTTATTATTATTCTTCCGAATGGGAGTCTATGGCAGCCCTATCAACGGAACAGAGAAAATTATGAAATTTGGCACACTTGTAGTGATGGTCATGTCTAGAAATCTGACCAATTTTGGAGTCTCTAGGACAACTCTATAGCGCCACCACCAGTTCAAAAATTCAACATTCTAAAGGTTATAACTTTTGAACCATTTGCTCTAGAAAAATACAATTTAGTACATCTGATTCGTCTCTTCATGCTGATTATATTCAAATTCTTACATTAAGTCTCCGCCCATTACAGTAGCGGCCATTTTGAAAGTACAGTATTCCGTTTTTCGCTACTCCTCCTTCAAAATTTGTCCAATTTTGTCCAGACTTTGATCAGGTGATCTTTGGTCTGAGCCGCACAGAAATGACTGAACAGATTTTTTTATTCATCTTTGTTCAAAAGTTATGATGTCACGAAGTTAACAAGGTTGACCCAAAATTGCTATAGAGGCTGTATCTCAGCCAAACTTTGAGCAATCAAAACAAAAATTGGTACCCTTGATCAAGACCATGATCTAAGGTTCCATGCCGAATTTGGGAACAGCGCCACCTACAGGTCATCTGATCTGAAAATGGCTATTTTGGCCAATAACTTTTGAACACTTTATTAGAAAATCAAGATCTTGGTGTCTATGGATTCCTTGGGCCATGCCGAATCCGGGGATATTGAATTTGTCAACATCGGATGAAAAGCATGTCCGCCATTTTGAATTTTGTCATAAATTGCAATAACTTTTAAACAATTGACATATCATCACAAAATTTGGTACATATGACATCAGAGTGTCCTGAAGGTACATGAGAAGTTTCAGCACAGCGCCACCTAGTGTTCCACAGATATAATGATTTTTGCAAAATTGCTTATAACTTTTGAAAACATTATCCAAAATTTGTCTGCTTTATGTCATTTTATTCCCTGGCTTATGCCGATTCCGACAATGTGTCATTTGTCATTTTCCTTAAATGTACCTGTCTGCCATATTGAATTAAATCAAAAACAGTTTTTTCGCTACTCCTCCCACAAATTTTGGTCAATTTTGTCCAAAATCAGCTCAGATGATCTTTGGACCGAGCCGCACAGAAATGACTGAACGGATTTTTGATATTCGCTACCATTCCCAAGATATTCATCTCTGAATGTGACCTTGCTTGTGTTTGTTGTCTTATGCTAGTTAGCTTAGCATGCTAATTGCTTAGCATGCTAACCAGTTGTCATTCTCTTTAATGTGGCTCTTCAGCTATCAAGTTAACCATGAGCTTCATTAGCATTAAGTTAGCTTAGCATGCTAATATGGTTAGCATGCTAAGTAATGCTTTTTGTAAATTCTTTTACACTAAAAGTTCTCTTCTACAGCCTGTTGAATGTGCATCCTCAAGTAGCTCAATGTGTAAAGCCAGTTACCTGAAGAGCTCTGTACCCCAAGATAGTGGGTTCGAATCCCAGGTGGAGCGGTTTTATGAAATTGTGTGTTTTGATTCCTTTATTGCCTCTTAGATTAGAAATAAATGCTTTTTGTTTCATGATGTTCATTAGGGCTAAGCACCGAAGGGCTATAGCCCCTATGTATCTGTTCGGGCCAAGCCCCGAAGGGGTTGTAGCCCGTTTTCGGGGCTAAGCACCGAAGGTGCTATAGCCCCTATTGTATCTGTTAGTTTTATTAGGGGCCAAGCCCCGAAGGGGCTGTAGCCCCTATTGTAATTGTACGTTTTCTTATTATTAGGGGCCAAGCCCCGAAGGGGCTGTAGCCCCTATTGTATCTGTTAGTTTTAGGGCCAAGCCCGAAGGGGCTGTAGCCCCTATTGTAATTGTACGGGGGCCAAGCCCCGAAGGGGCTGTAGCCCCTATTGTAATTGTACGTTTTCTTATTATTAGGGGCCAAGCCCCGAAGGGGCTGTAGCCCCTATTGTATCTGTTAGTTTTCCCTTTTATTATTATTCTTCTTCCTCCCGAATGGGAGTCTATGGCAGCCCTATCAACGGAACATGAGAAAATGTTGAAATTTGGCACAATTGTAGAGATGCTCATGAATAGTAATTGGACCTAATTTGGAGTCTCTAAATCCAACTCTATAGCGCCACCACCAGTTCAAAAATTCAACATTCTAAAGGTTATAACATTTGAACCATTTGTCCTAGAAAAATAAAATTTAGTACATCTCGTTTGACTCTTCATGCTGATGCTATTCAACATCTTACATTAAGTCTCCGCCCATTACAGTAGTGGCCATTTTGAAAAGTACAGTATTCAGTTTTTTCGCTACTCCTCCTTCAAATTTTGTCCAATTTTGTCCAATCTTTGATCAGATGATCTTTGGACCGAGCTGCATAGAAATGACTGAACAGAATTTTTTTCGCTATGGGTAAAATAAAAGTTATGATGTCATGAAGTTAACGAGGTCGACCCGAAATTGCTATAGAGGCTGTATCTCGGCCAAATTTTGAGCAATCGAAACAAAAATTGGTATGCTTCATCAGGACCATGATCTGAGGGACCATGCCAAAATTGGGAACAGCGCCACCTACAGTTCATGAGATCTGGAAAATAGATATTTTGGCCAATAACTTTTGAACACTTTGTCAGAAAATCGAGGTCTTGGTGTCTATGGATTCCTTGGGCCATGCCGAATCCGAGGATATCGAATTTGTCAACATCGGATGAATCACATGTCCGCCATTTTGAATTTTGTCATAAATTGCAATATCTTTTAAACAATTTGACATATCTTCACAAAAATTGGTATGTATGACCTTTAGAAGGTCCTGAAGGTACCTGAGAAGTTTCAAAGCAGCGCCACCTACTGTTCCATAGATATAATGTTTTTTGCAAAAACGCTTATAACTTTTGAAAACACTTTCCAAAATGTGTATGCTTTATGTCATTTTATTCCCTGGCTAATGCCAATTCCAACGATGTGTAATTTGTCATTTTCCTTAAATGTACCTGTCCGCCATATTGAAATAAATGAAAAACAGTTTTTTCGCTACTCCTCCCACAAATTTTGTTCAATTTTGTACAAAATCGGCTCAGATGATCTTTGGACCGAGCCGCATAGAAATGACTGAACGGATTTTTGATAATCACTACCGTTCCCGAGATATTCGTCTCTGAATGTGACCGTGCTTGTGTTTGTTGTGTTATGTTAGTTAGCTTAGCATGCTAATTGTTTAACATGCTAACCAGTTGTCATTCTTTTTAATGTGGCCCTTCAGCTATGAAGTTAACCATGAGCTTCATTAGCATTAAGTTAGCTTAGCATGCTAATATGGTTAGCATGCTAAGTAATGCTTTTTTGTAA
Organism: Culter alburnus; assembly: GCA_028476615.1. Taxonomy (NCBI): domain Eukaryota; kingdom Metazoa; phylum Chordata; class Actinopteri; order Cypriniformes; family Xenocyprididae; genus Culter; species Culter alburnus. The sequence continues at coordinate 45,839 of JAOTNS010003636.1, forward strand.
ATTCTTTACACTAAAAGTTCTCTTCCACAGCCTGTTGGACGTGCATCCTCAAGTAGCTCAATGTGTAAAGCCAGATACCTGAAGAGCCCTATACCCAAAGATAGTGGGTTCGAATCCTGGGTGGAGCGGTTTTATGAAATTGTGTGTTTTGATTCCTTTAACTGCCTCTTGGAATAGAAATAAATGCTTTTTGTTTCATGCTGTGTTCATTTTCATCTAAGTCTCTCTACATTCGGAGTTCATTCTCGCCCATAATTCTGAACCAGCTGTTTCATGTTTGTTCATTTTCTGCTGTTTTTCATCTTCCTGCTCTGTATTGCGCTACAGCATGATGAGCTGCAGAATGATCTAAAGTAGTTATTAAATATAACATTCAGTGCAGTTTTATAAAAATTCTCCATTTTGAGTTCATTTTCACATGAACTAATGAACTTCGGCAGTTGTGCCAACATTCACCTGCACAGTGGTGCAAAGAGATGAGAAATGGACACTGGACTCGGAGGTCGTGGGTTCAAATCCTGTGTGGGGTGACTTTATACAATTTTGTGTAATGAGTCAATTTGATTCCTTTTTTTATCCAAATAAGCATTGTACTAATCTTTATTCCTCTTGAATTACATACAAGTGTTTTTAGTTCATTCCGTGTTCATTCTCATCTGAACTTCTATTGATTTTCATTTAATTTCCACGTGTCCTTCTGAACCAGCTGTTTTGCATGTACATTCAATTTCTGCTGTTTTTGCTCTACCTGCTCCGTATTGCGCTACTGCCCCTTCTGGGGCTTGGCCCCAAATTGCTGCTTGCAGCTATATTTAGGGGCTAAGCACCGAAGGTGCTATAGCCCCTATTGTATGTTAGTTTTATTATTTTATTATTATTATTTTCCCGAATGGGAGTCTATGGCAGCCCTATCAACGGAACATGAGAAAATGATGAAATTTGGCACACTTGTAGTGATGGTCATGTCTAGAAATCTGACCAATTTTGGAGTCTCTAGGACCAACTCTATAGCGCCACCACCAGTTCAAAAATTCAACATTCTAAAGGTTATAACTTTTGAACCATTTGCTCTAGAAAAATGTAATTTAGTACATCTGATTTGGCTCTTCATGCTGATGCTATTCAACATATTACATTAAGTCTCCGCCCATTACAGTAGCAGCCATTTTGAAAAGTACAGTAATCCGTTTTTTCGCTACTCCTCCTCCAAATTTTGTCCAATTTTGTCCAAACTTTGATCAGATGATCTTTGGTCTGAGCTGCACAGAATGACTGAACAGATTTTTTGTATTCATCTTTGTTCAAAAGTTATGTTGTCATGAAGTTAACGAGGTCGACCCGAAATTGCTATAGAGGCTGTATCTCGGCCAAATTTGAGCAATCGAAACAAAAATTGGTAAACTTGATCAATACCATGATCTGAGGTTCCATGCCAAATTTGGGAACAGCGCCACCTACAGTTCATGAGATCTGAAAAATGGCTATTTTGGCCAATAACTTTTGAACAGTTTGTCAGAAGATCTTGGTGTCTATGGATTCCTGGGGCCATGCCGAATCCGAGGATATAGATTTTGTCAACATCAGATGATACGCATGTCCGCCATTTTGAATTTTGTCATAAATTGCAATATCTTTTAAACAATTTGACATATCTTCACAAAATTGGTACGTATGACCTTTAGAAGGTCCTGAAGGTACCTGAGAAGATTCAACACAGCGCCACCTACTGTTCCACAGATGTAATGATTATTGCAAAAACGCTTATAACTTTTGAAAACATTTTCCAAAATGTGTATGCTTTATGTCATTTTATTCCCTGGCTAACGCCAATTCCAACGATGTGTCATTTGTCATTTTCCTTAATGTCCGTCCGCCATATTGAAATAAATGAAAAAGTTTTTTTGCTACTCCTCCCACAAATTTTCCAATTTTGTCCAAAATCAGCTCAGATGATCTTTGGACCGAGCCGCATAGAAATGACTGAACGGATTTTTGATATTCGCTACCATTCCCGAGATATTCGTCTCTGAATATGACCTCGCTTGTGTTTGTTGTCTTATGCTAATTAGCTTAGCATGCTAAATGCTTATTTTGTACAAATTGCTTCTGTTCCTGATATGGAATGTTTCTGTGAATGATCTAAACTAAAATTTATAAATATAACATATGGTGCATTTTTATAAAAATTCTTGATTGTGAGTTCATTCTCATGAACTAGTAAACTTCGACAGCTGTGTGACACTGCCTGCCCAGTGGCGCAAAGAGTTGAGGGACAGACACATGATCCAGAGATTGTGGGTTCGAATCCCACGTGGGGTGACTTTATAAAATTGTTTGTAATGTTGTCATTTCAATTCGTCTATCATCCCAAGAACCTTCTGGTCATTTTGAGCTCATTCTCACCTCTACTTCTGAACCAGCTGTTTTTCATGTACATTCAATTTTTGCTGTTTTTGCTCTTCTTGCTCCGCACTGCACTACAGCTCAGACATTTGAGTGCTTGAAATGCTTGCCGTGTTGCTCTGCTTTAAAAGCTGCTCTTTTTGCTGTGCTGTTCTGCCTGCAGTGTTGCTCAGCATGCTGTGCTGTTCTGTTTGATGTTCTGCTCTGCTTGGTGTGCTGCTCTGTTTGATGTGCTGTTCTGCTTACAGTGTTGCTCTGCTTGAAATGCTGCTCTGCTTGCTGTGTTGCTCTGTTTGCGGTGCCTTCGGTGCTTGGCCCCGCATTGCTGCTTGCAGCTATATTTATATTATTATTATTTTTCCCGAATGGGAGTCTATGGCAGCCCTATCAACGGAACATGAGAAAATGATGAAATTTGGCACACTTGTAGTGATGGTCATGTCTAGAAATCTGACCAATTTTGGAGTCTCTAGGACCAACTCTATAGCGCCACCACCAGTTCAAAATTCACTATTCTAAAGGTTATAACATTTGAACCATTTGCTCTAGAAAAATGTAATTTAGTACATCTGATTTGTCTCTTATGCTGATGCTATTCAACATCTTACATTAAGTCTCCGCCCATTACAGTAGCGGCCATTTTGAAAAGTACAGTATTCCGTTTTTTCGCTACTCCTCCTTCAAATTTTGTCCAATTTTGTCCAAACTTTGATCAGATGATCTTTGGACTGAGCCGCACAGAAATAACTGAACAGATTTTTTGTTCATCTTTGTTCAAAAGTTATGATGTCATGAATTAACGAGGTCGACCCGAAATTGCTATAGAGGCTGTATCTCGGCCAAACTTTGAGCAATCGAAACAAAAATTGGTACTTCATCAGACCATGATCTGAGGGTATGCCAAACTTGGGAACAGCGCCACCTACAGGTCATGAGATATGAAAAATGGCTATTTTGGCCAATAACTTTTGAACAGTTTGTCAGAAAATCAAGATCTTGGTGTCTATGGATTCCTTGGGCCATGCCGAATCCGAGGATATAGATTTTGTTAACATCGGATGAAAAGCATGTCCGCCATTTTGAATTTTGGCATAAATTGCAATATCTTTTAAACAATTTGACATATCATCACCAAAATTGGTACGTATGACCTTTAGAAGGTCCTGAAGGCACATGAGAAGTTTAAACACAGCGCCACCTACTGTTCCACAGATATAATGTTTTTTGCAAAAACGCTTATAACTTTTGAAAACACTTTCCAAAATGTGTATGCTTTATGTCATTTTATTCCCTGGCTAATGCCAATTCCAACGATGTGTCATTTGTCATTTTCCTTAAATGTCCCTGTCCGCCATATTGGAATAAATGAAAAACAGTTTTTTCACTACTCCTCCCACAAATTTTGTCCAATTTTGTCCAAAATCAGCTCAGATGATCTTTGGACCGAGCCGCATAGAAATGACTGAACGGATTTTTGATATTTGCTACCGTTCCCGAGATATTCGTCTCTTAATGTGACCTTCCTTGTGTTTGTTGTCTTATGCTAATTAGCTTAGCATGCTAAATGGTTATTTTGTACAAATTGCTTCTGTTCCTGATATGGAATGTTTCTGTGAATGATCTAAACTAAAATTTATAAATAAAACATATGGTGCATTTTTATAAAATTCTTCATTGTAAGTTCATTCTCATGAACTACTAAACTTCGACAGCTATGTGACACCGTCTGCCCAGTGGCGCAAAGAGTTGCGTGACAGATACATGATCCAGAGACTGTGGGTTCGAGTCCCGTGTGGGTCAACCTTATAAAATTGTTTGTAATGTTGTCATTTAAATTCCTTTATTATCCAAATAAGTATTGTACTAGTCTTTCTTCATTTAATTCGAAATAAATCTATTTTTATTAATTCTGTGTTCATTTTCATCTCAGCTTCTGGTCATTTTGAGTTCATTCTTACCTCTACTTCTGAACCAGCTGTTTTTCATGTACATTCAATTTCTGCTGTTTTTGCTCTTCTTGCTCTGCATTGCATTACATCTCAGACATTTGAGTGCATGAAATGTATGCTGTGTTGCTCTTCATTGTGAGTTCATTCTCATGAACTACTGAACTCTGACACCTGTGTGGCACTGTCTGCTCAGTGGCGCAAAGAGTTGAGGGACAGACACATGATCCAGAGACTGTGGGTTCGAATCCCACGTGGGGTGACTTTATAAAATTGTTTGTAATGTTGTCATTTCAATTCCTCTATCATCCCAAGAAGCTTCTGGTCATTTTGAGCTCATTCTCACCTCTACTTCTGAACCAGCTGTTTTTCATGTACATTCAATTTTTGCTGTTTTTGCTCTTCTTGCTCCGCACTGCACTACAACTCAGACATTTGAGTGCTTGAAATGCTTGCCGTGTTGCTCTGCTTTAAAAGCTGCTCTTTTTGCTGTGCTGTTCTGCCTGCAGTGTTGCTCAGCATGCTGTGCTGTTCTGTTTGATGTTCTGCTCTGCTTGGTGTGCTGCTCTGTTTGATGTGCTGTTCTGCTTACAGTGTTGCTCTGCTTGAAATGCTGCTCTGCTTGCTGTGTTGCTCTGTTTGCGGTGCCTTCGGTGCTTGGCCCCACATTGCTGCTTGCAGCTATATTTATTATTATTCTTCCTCCCGAATGGGAGTCTATGGCAGCCCTATCAACGGAACATGAGAAAATGATGAAATTTGGCCTCACTTATAGTGATGGTCATGTCTAGAAATCTGACCTATTTGGAGTCTCTAGGACCAACTCTATAGCGCCACCACCAGTTCAAAAATTCAACATTCTAAAGGTTATAACTTTTGAACCATTTTCTCTAGAAATATACAATTTAGTACATCTGATTCGGCTCTTCATGCTGATGCTATTCAACTTCTTACATTAAGTCCCCGCCCATTACAGTAGCGGCCATTTTGAAAAGTACAGTATTCTGTTTTTTCGCTACTCCTCCTTCAAAATTTGTCCAATTTTGTCCAAACTTTGATCAGATGATCTTTGGTCAGAGCCGCACAGAAATGACTGAACAGATTTTTTTTATTCATCTTTGTTCAAAAGTTATGATGTCATGAAGTTAACAAGGTTGACCCGAAATTGCTATAGAGGCTGTATCTCGGCCAATCTTTGAGCAATCGAAACAAAAATTGGTACAATTGATCAAGACCACGATCTGAGGTTCCATGCCAAATTTGGGAACAGCGCCACCTACAGGTCATGAGATCTGAAAAATGGCTATTTTTGCCAATAACTTTTGAACACTTTGTTAGAAAATCAAGATTTTTTGTGTCTATGGATTCCCTGTGCCATGTCGATTCCGACAATGTGTCATTTGTCATTTTCCTTAAATGTAACTGTCTGCCATATTGAAGTAAATGAAAAACAGTTTTTTCGCTATTTCTCCCACAAATTTTGGTCAATTTTGTCCAAAATCAGCTCAGATGATCTTTGGACCGAGCCGCACAGAAATGACTGAACGGATTTTTGATATTCGCTACCATTCCCGAGATATTCATCTCTGAATGTGACCTTGCTTGTGTTTGTTGTCTTATGCTAGTTAGCTTAGCATGCTAATTGCTTAGCATGCTAACCAGTTGTCATTCTCTTTAATGTGGCTCTTCAGTTATCAAGTTAACCATGAGCTTCATTAGCATTAAGTTAGCTTAGCATGCTAATATGGTTAGCATGCTAAGTAATGCTTTTTTTGTGAATTCTTTGTTACACTAAAAGTTCTCTTCCACAGCCTGTTGAATGTGTATCCTCAAGTAGCTCAATGTGTAAAGCCAGTTACCTGAAGATCCCTGTACCCAAAGATAGTGGGTTTGATTCCCAGGTGGAGTGGTTTTATGAAATAGTGTGTTTTGATTCCTTTACTGCCTCTTGGATTAGAAATAAATGCTTTTTGTTTCATGCTGTGTTCATTTTCATCTAAGCTTATGTACATTCTGAGTTCATTCTCGCCCGTAATTCTGAACCAGCTGTTTCATGTTTGTTAATTTTCTGCTGTTTTTCCTCTTCCTGCTCCGTATTGCGCTACAGCATGATGAGCTGCAGAATGATCTAAAGTAGTTATTAAATATAACATTCAGTGCAGTTTTATAAAAATTCTTCATTTTGAGTTCATTTTCACATGAACTAATGAACTTCGGCAGGTGTGCCAACATTCACCTGCACAGTGGTGCAATGAGATGAGAAATGGACATTGGACCCGGAGGTTGTGGGTTTGAATCCTGTGTGGGGTGCCTTTGTACAATTGTGTGTAATGAGTCATTTTCCTGCTCCGTATTGCGCTACTGCCCCTTCTGGGGCTTGGCCCCGAATTGCTGCTTGCAGCTATATTTAGGGGCCAAGCACCGAAGGTGCTGTAGCCCCTTGTATCCGTTGTATTCTTATTAGGGGCCAAGCACCGAAGGGGCTGTAGCCCCTATTGTAATTGTATGTTTTCTTCTTCTTATTAGGGGCCAAGCACCGAAGGTGCTGTAGCCCCTGTTGTAATTGTTAGTTTTATTATTATTATTATTCCTCCCCAATGGGAGTCTATGGCAGCCCTATCAACGGAACATGAGAAAATGATGAAATTTGGCACACTTGTAGTGATTGTCATGTCTAGAAATCTGACCAATTTTGGAGTCTCTAGGACCAACTCTATAGCGCCACCACCAGTTCAAAAATTCACTATTCTAAAGGTTATAACATTTGAACCATTTGCTATAGAAAAATGTAATTTAGTACATCTGATTTGGCTCTTCATGCTGATGCTATTCAACATATTACATTAAGTCTCCGCCCATTACAGTAGCAGACATTTTGAAAAGTACAGTAATCCGTTTTTTCGCTACTCCTCCAAATTTTGTCCAATTTTGTCCAAACTTTGATCAGTTGATCTTTGGTCTGAGCTGCACAGAAATGACTGAACAGATTTTTTGTATTCATATTGGTTCAAAAGTTATGTTGTCATGAAGTTAACGAGGTCGACCTGAAATTGCTATAGAGGCTGTATCTCGGCCAAACTTTGAGCAATCGAAACAAAAATTGGTACGCATCATCAGGACCATGATCTGAGGGTCTGTGCCAAACTTGGGAACAGCGCCACCTACAGGTCATGAGATATGAAAAATGGCTATTTTGGCCAATAACTTTTGAACAGTTTGTCAGAAAATCAAGATCTTGGTGTCTATGGATTCCTTGGGCCATGCCGAATCCGTGGATATAGATTTTGTCAACATCGGATGAAAAGCATGTCCGCCATTTTGAATTTTGTCATAAATTGCAATATCTTTTAAACAATTTGACATATCTTCACCAAAATTGGTACGTATGACCTTTAGAAGGTCCTGAAGGTACATGAGAAGTTTCAACACAGCGCCACCTACTGTTCCACAGATATAATGTTTTTTGCAAAAACGCTTATAACTTTTGAAAACACTTTCCAAAATGTGTATGCTTTATGTCATTTTATTCCCTGGCTAATGCCAATTCCAACGATGTGTCATTTTTCGTTTTTTCGCTACTCCACTACATTTCATAAGACATGTCGTTACTCATTTTAAATTGAAGAAATCGTCAAATGCTCAGAGACGCAAAAGCGCTGTCCGATTCATGCACGAACTGATTCTTTTCAATCATCCTGTTAAATCGGTTCACAAATCACATCAACAATTCATTCGCGAATTGGACTGATTGTATTGCAGCTGTTCTCGAGTCAATAAATCACTGATTCAATGATCCATTCAGAGCGACTCTCCAGTGAATGAATTTACAAATCTGAAAATTAGCCAAGAACTGGGGGATCCTCTGAGTGCGTGCGCGACTGATGGTGAAAAGTAAGTTAGCCTACTAATGGTAAATTTTAGGATTAATTATTGTAACTGAAAATTATATTTAGGTCACAACTGTCAGTTGTTTTTGAACTAAATCTGCTGTAAAGGGCGATCTGTTTAAGCCCACTGACATGTCCACATCAATGTGTCTACAGATCGTGATCAAATCACATTTTAAAACTAACTTGGTGCTTCAAATAACAGTTGTATCAATTACATCATTACGGCACTAGGAGGCGACAAGTGACTGTTAAAATGTATTTGACAATGAATGATTCATTCAAAAGATTTGTTCAAAAACATTGTTTAATCCACTAATGAAACAAGTGAAGTAGTTATGAGTGAGTCATTGAATCATTCATTCAAACCCGTTTTTTAAATAATTAAATTAAATTAAATAGTCTGCAGCAATTAATATTTTGTCTATATTTTGTCAATATAATATTTAATATTTGTTTAGTTGTCTATTCAGAATCGTGGGAGAAGCATGATTTCTATTTGAAACAAACAAACAACAAAAAAAGAAACAAAAAGAAACCTTTATTCTCATTTTATCCAGAATCGTGCAACTCTAACACAAATAAAAATAACACATGCACATTCATCTTCCCCGCTGCTGTAGCAATTTTTTTAAATGTTATGTATTTAGCCCTATAGTTTCGTTAGTTTTAATTGTTTGTCAACATACATATTATGTTTCTGCATCCACTAATCTTCCATCCATACTGACAAGTGCTGCTGGCTATTTGATAATTCATAATCATTCATAATTATTTTGAGCAATAGGGTTATATAAATTATATAAGTGGCCTATATAAAATTACAAAATAAACATTCATCAATTACTTTTTTACTTAAGTACATTAAAAATCAAGTACTTTTGTACTTTCACTCAAGTTAAATTGAAAAGGAGTACTAAATACTTTCACTTGAGTAATATTTTATTATACATATCTGTACTTTTACTCAAGTACTTGATTTATGTGTACTTCGTCCACCACTGATGTGCAGTGAGGAGGAGAGTTTAAGTGGCCAAAGACTCTCCAAGGATCAAAGATGTAGAATTGCAGAGATTAGTTGAGTCTTGAGTCTCAGAAAGCCTAAAAAATTATCAAAAAGCACCTACATCCCCACAAGTTGTTCAGGAGGGTTACAAGAAAAATCCTCTGCTCTCATCCAGAAACAATCTCCAGCATATTCAGTTGTCAGACACGACTGGAACTTCAAACGGGGCCGGCTTCTATGGTCAGATGGAACTAAAAAAAGAGCTTTTTGGCAGCAAACCCACCAGATGGGTTTGGTGCACACATGGATAAAAATTACCCCATGCCCACAGTTAAATATACTGCTGGATTTTTAATGTTGTGGGCCTATTTTTCTGCTGGAGGTCCTGGACATCTTGTTCACATACATGGTATCATGTATTCTATCAAATACCAACAGATAAAAAATCAAAACCTGACCGCTTCTGCTAGAAATCCAATAATGGGCCGTGGTTGGATCTTCCATCAGGACAATGATCCAAAACAAACATCAAAACCAACACAAAAATGTATCAATGAGCATGATCAAGTTATCTGCATCTCCTGTGCTTCATCAAGCCACTCCCATAATAGCTGTCCCGGTTCAAATTAATGCACGCACGGCATAGACTGTACATCATGTGTGTAAGACTCCAATAAAAATATTTAATTCCCTCAAAAATTATTCTCTCAATGAGTAAAACTGGCTGTATCTATATTATGATATACTACACAACATTTTAATATTATTTGAAAATTTATTTTTAAATCATTATTATTGTCCCTGTTTTACATTAGGGTACTCTTGTGTGAAAGTAGCAGTGGCTGGGACAAACTTTGAGCATCACCTCTGCTTAAAAAGATGCAATCTAATCCTGTTTACATGAAATAAGCCTGCTCCTGAGCAGGTTTAAGCTTACGGACCTGTTGCTATGATAGCAAGTCCAGGATGAGCGTCAAAGAACCGAACAATCCAAGATAATAACAAATCGTCATCAGTCAAATCCATCTAACTGGAGAGATTCTGCATGAAGGAATGGTCTCTGATCTCTTGTCAGGTGTTCTCCAAACTCATTAGGCATTATAGGTGAAGACTCAGAACTGTGATATTACTATTCATGGTTCATACAATTCTTATGTTTTCTGAACAACAAGTCAAGTCAAGTCAAGTCACCTTTATTTATATAGCGCTTTTTACAATGCAGATTGTGTCAAAGCAGCTTTACATTGATAACTGGTACATAATTTTTGCTGCACAGCAGCTCTTCAAGAATAGTGTCAATGCAGGCAGATCAAAGCACTGTTGAATAAATGTCAAGAAAACTGTTGAATATCAAATGACAAGTCAAATGTCAAGTGTCCCCAAATAAGCAAGCCAAAGGCGACAACACAGCAAGGAACCCAAACTCCAACAGGTGACATCAGGTGGCAAACAAGTGGCAAATAGGTGTTAAAATGGAGGAAAAAAAACCTTGGGAGAAACCAGGCTTAGTCAGGGGGCCAGTTCTCCTCTGGCGAACAGTGCTTTGTTACGAATCAGGTTGCTATCATAAGTCTGATAGGATCGCAACAATCAAAGTATTTATTTCAGTTCCATCCAGTTGAGGATTGTATTCATCACACCGGTATGGACGGTTTGTTGAGGAACTGTGCCACTGGCTGTTGTGTCGATGAGGCCTTCACAATGGATGATCTAGCCGACTCGATCTCTGCTGATACTTCAGGGCTGCGTTGTGGTCATGTCCAATTGAGGATCGTATTCATCACGCCTGTATGGTCGGTTTGTTGAGGAACTGTGGCACTGGCTGTCGTGTTGATGATGTCTTCACAATGGATAATCTAGTCGACTCGATCTCTGCTGATACTTCAGGGCTGCGTTGTGGTCGTGTCAAGGCGCAGGTCCTTGGTCTCAGCTGGATACGGCCCGGATCCGGTTGACTACGGTAAACCTCGGGATAAACAGAAAGACTAGTATTAGCGTAGATGCCATTCTTTTTCTGATGTAACAAGTAAATCTGGTGTTATAGGAAGTGTTCCCGGTTCCGGCTGACCTAATTTATGCAGCCTAATAATCCTTTAACGGATTTGAAAATATAAATTGATAATGTGTTATGTGTATGCCAGGTTAAAGAGATGTGTTTTAGTCTAGATTTAAACTGACAGAGTGTGTCTGCATCCCGAACAATGCTAGGAAGAATGTTCCAGAGTTTGGGTGCCAAATATATAGGAGAAGGATCTACCGCCTGCAGTTGATTTTGTTATTCTAGGTATTATCAGCTGGCCTGAATTCTGAGATCGCAATAAACGTGAAGGATTATAATGCATTAAGAGCTCGCTCAGGTACTGGGGAGCTAAACCATTTAGTGCTTTGTAAGTAATTAGCAAGATTTTAAAATCTATACGATGTTTAACAGGAAGCCAATGCAGTGATGACAGAACTGGGCTAATATGGTCATACTTCCTAGTTCTAGTAAGAACTCTAGCTGCTGCATTTTGTACGAGCTGTAGTTTATTTATCAAGCGAGAGGAACAACCACCCAGTAGAGCGTTACAGTAATCTAGCCTTGAGGTCATGAATGCATGAACTAACTGTTCTGCATTTTTCATTGAGAGCATATGTCGTAGTTTAGATATATTTTTAAGATGGAAGAATGCGGTTTTGCAGATGCTAGTAACATGGCCTTCAAATGAAAGATTGGTATCAAAGAGCACATCCAGGTTCCTAACTGACGACGAAGACTTAACAGAGCAGCCATCAAGTGTTAGACAGTATTCTAGGTTATTGCGTGAAGTAGTTTTTGGTCCAAAAATTAGAATCTCTGTTTTTTCTGAATTTAGTAGTAGGAAATTACTGGTCATCCAGTTTTTTATATCAGCTATACATTCTGTTAATTTAGCAAATTTGGTTAGTTTCGTCAGGGCGTGAAGAAATATAGAGCTGAGTATCATCAGCGTAACAATGAAAACTAACGCCATGCTTCCTAATGATATCTCCCAAGGGTAGCATGTACAGAGTGAAAAGCAACGGTCCTAGTACTGAGCCTTGCAGTACTCCATATTTAACTTGTGATTGATATAACATCTCATCGTTCACTACTACAAACAGTCAGATAAATATGATTTGAACCATGCCAATGCAATTCCACTAATGCCAACATAGTTTTCGAGTCTATTTAGAAGAATATTGTGATCAATAGTGTCGAATGCAGCACTAAGATCCAGTAACACTAATAGAGAGATACAACCACGATCTGATGATAAGAGCAAATCATTAGTAACTCTAATGAGAGCAGTCTCAGTACTATGGTACGGTCTAAATCCTGACTGGAAATCCTCACAGATACTATTCTTTCTAAAAAGGAACATAGTTGTGATGAAACTGCCTTTTCTAGTATTTTTGACAGAAAAGTGAGATTTGAAATCGGCCTGTAATTGACTAATTCTCTAGGATCAAGTTGTGGTTTTTTAATAAGAGTTTTAATAACAGCCAGCTTAAAAGTTTTTGGTACGTATCCTAGTGATAAAGATGAATTAACAATATCAAGAAGAGGATCTATGACCTCCGGAAGCATCTCTTTCAATAGCTTAGTCAGTATAGGGTCTAACATACATGTTGTTGATTTTGATGATTTAACAAGTTTAGACAATTCTTCCTCTCCTAAAGCAGAAAATGAATTGAATTTTTCTTCAGGGACACTACAATGCACTGTCTGACACAATACTGTAGTAGACGGTTGCATGGTTATATAATTTTCTCTCTAATATTATCAATCTTGCAAGTAAAGAAGTTCATAAAGACATTACTGCTATGCTCTTTGGAAACATCAGAAGTTGAAGCTTTATTTCTTGTTAATTTAGCCACTGTATCAAATAAATACCTAGGGTTGTGTTTATTTTCTTCTAAAAGTTTTGAAAAATAGGCAGATCTAGCAGTTTTTAAGGCCTTTCTGTACTCAATCATTCTCTCTCTCCACGAAATGCGAAATACTTCTAGTTTTGTTTTCTTCCAGCTGCGCTCCATTTTTCTAGCTGCTGTTTTTAGGGCCCGAGTGTGCTCATTGTACCATGGCGTTGAATTAATTTCCTTAATCTTTTTTAAACGCAAAGGAGCAACTGAGTCTAATGTGCTGGAAAAGACAGAGGCAATAGTTTCTGTTGCAACATCGAGGTCTTCTAAGCTGTCTGGTATGCTAAGGCGATGAAACTGATTAGGAAGATTATTTATTAACAAGCAATGACTATAGTTTCGCATGATATATTTGATAAATAATTAGCATAATATATGACTGTCACAGTTCCCTTGTCTCCCGGACTCCATTTCCCATGATCCTCCTGTCTCCACACCTGCACTCACTTCCCTCGTCTTCTCCCCATCATCACTGATCATCTGCACCTGGACTTCCTCATCAGCACTCCCTTTATATTGGACTCACTCCCTTCACTCCTTGTCCTTTCTAGATGTTATTCTATGTGTGTTGGTTGTACCTGTCTCCTTTGTAGAGTAATAAATACCTATGTTTTGTGGATCTCCGTGAACGCTTCTTCTCTCCTGCAACAGCACTGTAACAGAAGAACGGACCTAACCGCTGGAGATCCACCTAACAAGATGGACCTATTCGTTGTCTCCCAAGCTCCAGCTTCTCCCATGCCTCCCACACCTATGTCGGCTGCAGACCGCCTAATTGGACTCTTGCAGTATGGACGTTCGCTGGAGAGGTATGTGGAGGAGTTTGTCAAGTTAGCTTTCCTGACGAATTGGTCAGACGCTTGTTTAAACACCCTTTTAAATGCCCAGCATCTCCAGTCTCTGCCGAGCCAGCATCTCCAGTCTCCGCCGAGCCGGCTCCAGCTTGCCACGAGCCCACTCCAGCCCACCAACCCACTCTGTTCCTCAAACTCTTTAAGTTTCTCCTGAGCCCCCTTAATAATTTTTTTTGGGGGGGGGCTAATACCCGTGGGTGGGAAGAATGTGGGCGGGGTTTTTACGGATATTGACACGCAGTGGCCGCCCACGGACACTGACCCGCAATGGCCGCCCACGGACATTGACTTGCAGTGGCCGCCCACGGACACTGACCCGCAATGGCCGCCCACGGACACTGACCCGTCATGGGAGCCCACGTCTCCAGACACGTCATGGCAGCCCACGTCTCCAGACCCGCCGTGGCCGCCCAAGGCCCCTGACCCTCCGTGGCCTTCCAAGGCTCCTGACCCTCCGTGCCCTTCCAAGGCCCCTGACCCTCTATGGCCTGCCAAGGCCCCTGACCCTCTATGGCCTGCCAAGGCCCCTTACCCTCTATGGCCTGCCAAGGCCCCTGACCCGCCATGGCCGTCCACGGCCCCTGACCCGCCATGGCCGCCCACGGTCCCATGAGGTAATGTCACAGTTCCCTTGTCTCCCGGACTCCATTTCCCATGATCCTCCTGTCTCCACACCTGCACTCACTTCCCTCGTCTTCTCCCCATCATCACTGATCATCTGCACCTGGACTTCCTCACCAGCACTCCCTTTATATTGGACTCACTCCCTTCACTCCTTGTCCGTTCTAGATGTTGTTCTATGCGTGTTGGTTGTACCTGTCTCCTTTGTAGTAATAAATACCTATGTTTTGTGGAATTCCGTGAACGCCTCTTTTCTCCTGCAACAGCACTGTAACAATGACCTGGTTACATTTATTAAATTATTATAATCTCTTAAAGTTTTAGAATTTCCATGTTCATGATTATTACATTCAATTTTGTATTTGTTGTTTAAAATATGTTGATGGTTTATGTATATAGATTATAGAGATTGTTTCTGTAAATAAAAATTATATTTCTTTTAATAATATTACTATTCATGGTTCATACAATTCTTATGTTTTCTGAACAATAAGCAATGACTATAGTTTCTCGTGATATATTTGATAATTAGCATATGATATATGACTTGTTTACATTTATTAAATTATTATGATCTCTTAAAGTTTTAGAATATTCATGTACATGGTTATTAATATGTTTTCAATGGAATTTTGTAATGTGGTGTTTAAAAAATATGTATATGGCTTATTTATAGATTGTTTCTTTAAGTTAAATTTATTGTAATAATATATTCGTATGATTCTTATATTTTTGAACAATAAACAAAGTAGACGATTTTTTGTATAGGTTTGGAGAACGTTCTGTTCTTGGAACCTTCTAAGAACATTCCCCTAACCTAAAGGGAACGTTCTATTTACGTAAAGAAAACTTTCCTGGAGAACCAAGAGGGAACGTTAGAATCTTTGTTCTGGGAACGTTCTGGGAACCAAAAATTGTTAGCTGGGGATGTCTCTGTGTCCCTTCAGTTCTGGTCTCGAAGAAAAACTCACAGAGTTGAAGTTCCACATCTCAGAAGTATTTAACTTTATTGTCAAGCAACAAAGTGAGATGCCAGCTGTTCACCTCTACCAGCTGCTCTCTTAGCTGGGGCACATTTTTTATACATCTTTCTTATCTCTTAAACCACACCAAAGTAGTATCATTGGCTGGTAATATCCACCCTTACATTTTTCTCATATTCTCACTTTACAGGGGCTCCCCTCCCTTTCTTTCCCATGTACCAACATTTCCACCACAGTCATTTCACCAATAAAATTGCAGGTGTTGCTTATGTAAGAGATCATTTTCTTAGTAAGGGTGGCTGACTGCCAACTACTGTACATCTTTTGACTTAATTTCTCATGGGCCTTCTGCCAATTGATGGTCAATCCTTTTCCCATGGGCCAAATGAAACACTGTATCAGGCAAGAAGCCTTCACATGACTCCCTTAATAATGGTCTTATTCATTTCACAGCCATCTGTTGTCAGATGGAAAATTACCAACAAAATATGCTTAGTGGCCAAGCTAACTTCTTAGATACATCTGACCCTTATAGTCACATAGGCCAAGAGGCCTCAAAACACTTCTAGCTTTTAAGCAAATTAATTCTACAATTGTTTTCTATAGGATGGATAAAATACCCCATCACTTACTTTGTGCTTAAAAATAAGTTAAAAATAGTTAAAAAAAAAGTTGTATAGGGCCTATATAAACAACTTGTGAAAATGAAAAATAATAAATGTTAAAAATAAAATGCCGTTTTATTTACCTTATCTTCCTATATTTATGTTGTTTTATTTTTGTAATGTGCTTTTATAAAGTCATACTTTTGTTATAACATAATAGACATATTGTTTTGAACTGCTTTTACAATGGTTACTATTAATTGTGTAATAGTTTTTTGGTGAACTGGAGAATATAATCAGCAGATAGTATAGCCTAGGCTACTATTTTCAACAGTGTCAGCCAATGATGCTTTTACAACGATCAGACCGCCTTCTGATGTTTGATTGACACCCTCTTATTAGCATCCATGTCGTGCCAAGGAAAAATAAATACAGAGCTACATGTAGCTCATAAAAGTCAACTTTCAGCTTAGCATTTCTTTTAACATTTTTTTATTTTCCCCAACATTCGTTTTATTTAGTTAATTATTTGTCGTCCTTGCACATTTATTTATATATTTATTTATGCAGGAATATGTGGATTTATAAAAATATTTATGTATTTATTTGCACATTTATTTTATTTATTTATTTATTTATTTATGATTTTGTGGATTTATTTATTTATTTGTTTGTTTGCGCATTTATTTATTGATTGATTGATTGATTGATTGATTGATTGTTTGTTTTTGCAGGTTTCTTCCTACTCCATACCATAAAGCTACAAACATGCAGAAAATAATTTCTTTGTAGATTATACAACTGCACAGCCACAACACAACGGAATCGAGCCACAACACAACGGAATAAAGCCACAACACAACGAAATCGAGCCACAACACAACGGAATAAAGCCACAACACAACGAAATCAAGCCACAACACAACAGAAATGCTCCCGACCACTAGGGGGCTCTCAGAGCTCGGTAAAGTTAGTTTTCCTTGCCACTGTTCTATAGAGTCGGCAGTAATATCAATACCACGATTAGTTTAAACAGTATGTAACCACCGTATATCGACATGAAATATTAATTCAATATCACCTACGTGCAAAATAGCTTCATATTTATACTTGAATGATTTGACGCGCTACCACGGTGCATGATGAAGGGAACGTCTGCCAATCCCACCAAGTGGTTAAAACGTATAATTTGTATTCATCAAAATTACTTTTAACATTTAAAAACAGACATATTCAAATTCCAAAGCTTGTCAGTCTTACCAAAAGGAACTAACAACCTTTGGAATTTGAACATGTCTGTAATATTGTTCTCAAATTGTTAATGTTAACAACATCAGCACTGCGTGACTGTTTATTTAGTGTGTATTCGCGTTACCTGTAGATTTCAATTTCTGTATCCACTCCACAGTCCGAAGTCTTTTGCTTTTTGACTACGGGGTGAATCTCCATTTGTCACTGATGATTGTCATTTGGACCTTTCTGGATTACAATCCGCCATCAAAATGATAAGTTTAATTATTTCAGCTGTTGTGAGAAAAGGCTATAAACGTGCCGCTACCGGCAGCTTCCTCGCATGATTTAACTGAGCCTCTCGACGGGACTCCTTTCTGTTTACTTACATGACGTAATGACGCAGAGAGAAACTGCTGCATGCTTGAATTTCCCGCGGAAATCCGCCAGTTCGCCCTTATTATAAAACATTATTACAAGCTAACCGTCGTGAATCGAGACAAGATAATTAGATAGTTTTGAACACTGGCTGGTTATGTACTTGTTCAAAAGTTGATTTTGGATAATTTTTAACCAAAAAAAGTTGCGGACTGCAGCTTTAAGGACTGCCATGACATTTGTATTATGGATTAAATCAACATCGGAGACCTGCCACCACAGCCAGTATACTGGCCCAGACCTACCACTGGCCTACCATGGTGTCTCAAAAAGGCAGGTGCAGGTGGCTGTAAGTGTATTGTTAGGGTAAAGTACACCAAATGTGATGTGTACATGTGCCTCACCTCTGAAAAAAAAAATGCTTTTGAAGTTTCATACAGAAAAAAGGTGAAGTTTCAAGGATTTTGGGGGGTTCATGTTCATAACCTTCCTCTCATAAGATTGCGTAATGTTGAATTTTCATGAACTGCAATGTTTTTGGTTTTATGTCAATGTTTTATGATACATGATGAACAGTATTAGATTTGTTTTTAACTGTCTACATTTGCAATTTAAATAATATTCACAAAAAAACGTAATGAAATTCAAAGAATATAAAGCATTATTCAGCAAAAGAGAATGGAATAAATAAAAGCACAAGATGTTGGAAAATAAGTATAAGGTGTTGTTTATATTTACTGCTAAAGCTTATAATAGCACCAATTGATTCAATACAAACAACATTTTTTAGGAAAAATATTAACTATATACACTTACACTTATTCTAAGTTATTTCCACTATTGTACGTTGTTGCCATATGGCAACATATCATAAAGTACCTTAAAATAATATTTTTTTCCAAAATTTTTTTTACAGCACTTCAAGTTAAGCCATTCTAAGAAAAGAAAAATCGTCAAATTTTTTTTTTTATATAAATTTATCATAATGGGTGCGGTAGAGGGTTAATCTAATAGCCGCAGTAGTGGAACTAATTTTACCCACATCACGTGATTTCCGATTCTTGTGAAAATGTCTAAGCTGCCCAATAGAATAACTTTTAAAAATGCTGTCTGCTGATTTCTATTTTAAACATAAATCTTTACTTTATAAATGTATTTGTCACATTTGTTCAATTTCTTTTCTTTTTTTTTTTTTAATTGACTGACACCAAACTTTTGAGCGATGTACATTATTAAATTCACAATAATTGCACGTTATGACAGAATCTTCTGAACGGAGAATAAATGTACGGTTGATGCTTTTTAATCGGGCAAAAGTCGATCTACTAAGGAACGTCATTTCCGCCTGGGTCCATTCACTGTCGGGCACATAGATGGTCGGGCATAGAGAGGGTTGGGTCCCGATCCTGTCTGCGGTGTGACTCACATTATTATCAACAAAAATGTACTATAGAGTCAGTGGAGTCACTGGAAAATTAACGGGAGCCACAGCAGCTTCTGCTTACACTCCGCAGGTAAGTCAAATATTCCTCTGTTGCTTTATAAGAAGCGAGAATTCTGGAGTGACCTTCACAGAAAGCGCTTCACAGACACTCTCAGTCATTGTGCAAGTCTGTCTCTTCATTGTATTGATAGACGCTCAACTTCATGTGCTATCGGAATTATCACAAATAATAATTTCATAGTTAAAAATTTAGACATAAACATCCTCTCAAGTAAAAATTTGAATGCTCGTAATCACGACTTAAGAAGTGGGAAGTAAGAAATTTCCGATAGCACCTGAAGGCAGCATAAATAATTCGAATAAGTTAAGTAGTAGTTCTTAATGTCTATTTGTCTAATGTTAAAAACAGCTGTAAAGTTCTAAGCTCCATTTCTTTCAACTTGCAAGCTTTCTTTTTGAAGGTTAAGAGGTTAAGATATGCCCTCAGTCCCCCACCATGACCTTGTCTATTTAATATGTAACTTGTATTTAAAAAAAAAAAAAGTTTGCTAAAATGGAAACACTGTCATTTATTATTTTCTCACCCACATGTCATTCATGTTATTTTTCCATGGAACAGACAATGAGACCTTTTGAAGACTTTTCCTGAATCTCCTTTCCTTGCTACAACAATTTATAGTGACCACATCTGTAAAGATCCAAAATCACCATTAGTATTAAGTAGCCATGATGGTTCACTAATTGATTAGGTGTTGGATGTGTTAAGGTAATGGGTATCTAGACCCTTCTGGGTATCTAGACAGAAGACCCTTATATGTGCTGCAGACCTAAAAAAAACAAAACAAACACCATGTCATTGTTTTTGTTCTGAAAGGGACTGAAGCCCACGGTGCCAGCTCAAGCCCCTCAGATGGTCTTTGCTTCACCAACCAAGGTTGTTTCAGAGACCGGGTTAGTGGCACACTACATGGGAATAAACAATGTCCCTGAGCTGCAGAAGATTTTCCAGGTATGACAATGTGATTTTGTAACGTTTTCATTCTGCTGTCTGTAACTCTGTTTAGAGTTAAACTGTTTGTAGTGATCATTACACAGGGTATGCGCGGGGCATTAAAAAGCATCAAAAGTCATTAAATGGATTTTGCGAAAATTAAGGCCTTAAATGGCATTGAAAAGCATTAAATTTTATTTCTACAGGCATTAATTTTTTTAGATAGTTTTGAAGAAAAATAATACTACCAGTTTATTTTGAATAAAGCCTAAATAATTAATAAGTTTGATTTGCTGTCGCAAAATATGTACATTGGTGTGATATGCACATGGAACCAGTTTGGTAATTGCCTCCGGCCGGTGCAAAATTGCCATAACGCCGGTTTGGACAGCGGCGCACTGGGACCTGGAGACAGAAGACTGCATCAGTGTTGCCAACTTAGACACTTCAGACCCCTTTTGTGACTTTTTTTCTAAGAAAGCGCGTTGTGACAAATATAGCGACTTGTTAACCTGATCCAGCTTCCAAGACCCCCTGGTACTACCGCACGAGTGCGAGATCTTGCTTTCCTGCCGCATATAGCCAAAATCACTGCAAATGTCTATCTTATGTGTATGGTGATTTTGTCAGACAATGTCTCGATTATAAATCAGGATTTTAGTGCTGGTTTAACATGTCAGGGCTCGAATTTTACTTTCCCAGGACCTGATTAAAACGTCAATACCAAAAAAAAAAAAAAAAACAGCAACAGCAAAAAATCACCACAACGCGAGTTGACTGATTTTATTACATTTAGTGTAAGTGGCGATCGATAGTGGATAATAATAGGCTGTATAATGTGCTACTGACGATAACAAGGTTGCGCTGTTCAGGCTCGTGGCCTCCCGCAGAAACTTGGTTAAACATACTGCAGTAAAAATTCAAAATGTGGATTTTTTTTTATAACTTGATACTGGTAAACAAAACTACACGACCAAGAATGCTGTTTTCCTAAATAGGCTACCATCACGATTGAAAACATGACACTGATTTCATACAACAGTTCAATTAACAAGTAGTTAATATTAAGTCACTTACATTTTAGAGGAACATTGACTGTTTTTGTTATATTTTATCAGCGAAAATAGTTCAAACAGCAGTACCAAAGTGCAACACACAGCCTTGTTTTTATTACTGAACGTTTTGAACGAATCTGCCATTTGAATGAATCGCTTGAAAGAATGAATAAAGACAGTTACTTGCCGCCACCTACTGGTGGTTTAGTTTCATTTTTAAAAGTATCATTTCCCCCCAACATTTCATATTTGTATTTTCAAAAAATATTTAAAACAATCCCATAACATTATTTAATGCTGTTGTAATCAATCAAAAATATGCAGATTTACATGTCAAAGCTGCAATATTCTGCAATATTGCTTCAGAACAAATTTATATTTCCACCACAAAAAAAAAAAAAAAAAAATACTATTCCGTTTCTAATACATTTATGGACAAGCAACTGTTTTACTCGTACAAGTGAATGACCGATTTACGCATGTCCACATGAGAAGTCTTAACGTCGAGCCCTGTATGTAGTCTTAATGGGGCGCGTTTCAGTCACCATTTCATATTGAATGACCACAAAAACAGAAAAAAAATTAGATGAAACAATTTTATTGGGAATTTGGCTTATTTAAAATATATTATGTGAGCAAAAGGGTAGCAGCAGAGAAGCAAACAAATGTAAAGGGCTGACACTTGGCAGAATGCGAATACAACAGTGGCTACGTTTACATGCACCAATTTTCATCAATCCGAATTAATTGAATCCGACTGCAGATCTGTTTACATGTACTCTAAACATTGTAATCTGATTTAAATATCCATTTATATGTGTTTTATATACATTCCGATTAAAATTTCGTCATATCAATCACACTTGCGGTAACCCGGGTTACGTCAACAGACGATCATGTATCGACGAGATATTGTCAAAAGCATCAAATCTAGGCAATAGAAGATTTGGCATTTCCAATTAATGTAGGCATGTTACATCACTATTGTTAGGTTTCTTTCTTTCATTATTAAATTAATATTATAATAAATTTGCCCCGTAATAATTTCATAGGGCATCACTGCATGACTGACGTGCCCTGAGGATAATATAAGATTAGGCTATTTGCTATCTTTGAAAATGATTTAAAAAATTTTTAGGTCTTATACAATGAATTATAGGCCTATAAAATTATTAAGAGTGTAGGCTATATATTGTCATCGATGAAAATTAAGCGCAGCTTTACTTCAAGCACTGACAAACACTCAAACAACCTGTTTACACGAAATACTATTATTCTCATTTGTTTCACTAGCCATGTACGGCCACAAGAGAAATAATGGAATACATTTTGACAGTTATATACCGTTATCAGCATTTTATGTTGAAATTCATCTCTGAAAGAATATGCTCCATTAATGCAGCGTCAGACAGCTCCGTCACTTTTTACTTTCACTTTTTGTAGTGAATACTGACCGAGGTTGAGACTTTTTCACCGGCATAACTCTTGCACAAAGTTTGCACGTTGCTTCTTGTGTGATATCCATTGGCTCCCCTTCTTGTTTTAAAACACAATGGCATACATCTTTACAACTAAAGACGTGAACGTGCGCATGTGCTCCAGAGAATTTTGAATATGATTGAGAAAGTAGTCGGATTCAAGTGTTTTACATGGTAATTTTTTGCTGTTGGATCGGATTAGAAAAGGAATAAACCACTCCTTCCAATCCGATCGAAATTTCATTCGGATCGAGGTCAATCAGATCGATTAAGGTGTTTACATGAACGTTTTTCAATCCGACTGAGCCGTCAATCCGATTACAAATGGATTATGTGGGTGCATGTAAACGTAGCCAATGACATGATGAATTTTCTAATTGCCGTATGTCATAGTCTAGCGGCATATATATATGGCATTAAAAAATTAAAAAATTGGCATTAAAAAGCATTAAATTAGATTTGATGAAACCTATAGAAACCCTATTACAAAAACCATCTGTGCAGCATTTGTTACTGAAATACTTTCACTGGCTACATTTACATGCACCCAAATAATCCATTTGTAATCGAATTAACGGCTCAATCGGATTGAAAAACATTCATGCAAACACCTTAATCTGAATGAAATTTCGATCGGATTGGAAGGGGTGGTTTATTCCTTTTCTAATCCGATCCAACAGCAAAAAATGACTGTAAATGCTTGAATCCGACTACTTTCTCAGTTTTCAGACATCTCTGGGTCACATGCGCAGTGCAGTGTTGACACGCATTACGCAGTGCTCAAGTTCACGTTCACACACATTTTTTTTGATCTGGATTTCTGTACTTGTTCTCATTCCGCCAACAAAAAAATATTATTGTAGAATAAAGAAGTTTACTTAACTGCAAATAGTACAATCAATTTGAAGTGTACTCTTAGTATTGCATTTCTGAACAAGGAGCAAAAATACATTTGTATGTGTGTATTAAACTATATGACCTGTTACAGAAAACTGACGGAGCACCGGTTCACCTGAAACGTGGAATTATGGACAAAATGCTGTACAGGACCACGATGGGCTTGACAATTGGTGGCACCCTCTACTGTTTAATAGCCCTCTATATTGCTGCCCAGCCCCGAAAACCACAGTGACCCACCCGGCCTGTGCCCTGTATAGTTAAATATATTACAGTTATTATGGTTTGAGTGATGACATGGACTTTTGTCATTTTGCTCTCAAATACAGTCACAAAATCGTTTATGATGCTTTTTCACTTCTGTAAAACTGCTCTTATTTACTCCAGTGTTTTTATTTCACTGATTATGCAAGTATATCTTGATCAATTTGAGAAGCAGACTCCTAACTAATTGAACCAACTGTCTGATGAACTCAGAGTTTGAAAAAGGACCTAATTGCATATATACATTTATTGCATATGAGTTTAATGTAACCGGACAGTCGTTTTCTTCTCAGGGCCATCTAACTGGTCCCTCCTTCTAGTCAGTAGTTTACCTTAATGGTCTGTTTTTTAACAACCAGGGTAAATTGAAATAATGCACACTCTGATGTACTGACCTATTTGCATCCCCTCATATCTTTTGAATAAATGACAATGAACTATTACAGCTTGTCAAAAAACCTTGTAAATGATGTCCTTGTAATTTGTACCTAGCAGAATAAATATATTTTGTTTGTAAAGAGGACAAAAAACTTGTCTGTGTTGTACTTGTAATGGTATTCAGTTATTGGTGACAACATCCTGTAGTCTTTAAATATGTCTCGCCACACGGGATACAAATCTGATGGGATTGAACGTGTTATTAGTGTTAATCAATACATGAAAGCATTTCAAATCCTGTAATTCACTGATATTAGATTAGTTCCTTGGGGTATAATGTCATCAGTTACTGTTAGATGCATTTTGTGTCAGGCAACTAGAGAATTAACATATCTTGTGATTCTTGACATTTGAACAGTGCTACATAATGTTCCCTATTGGTTTATGTTTTTGTAAAATGTGGAAAGAGCTTCTTTATTTGATTCATCCTCTACTGGTGTTTGCAATATGGTGCTGTTTATTTTTGTCAAACATTCTATTTTAGGTTTGGTTTAAAAAAAAAAAAAAAAAACTTTAGCATTCAATTGAAATTCAGCCCAAATTGCTTAACACAGAGACTGGATTTAAACTTGTAGGTAATTTTAGCCTTAAGTGTGTCATTTAAATGTCTAACCAACATCAACAATGTTATCTTAAAGGATTAGTTCACTTTTAAATAAACTTTTGCTGATAATTTACTCACTCCCATGTCATCTAAGATGTCCATGTCTTTCTTTTCTTCAGTCGAAAAGAAATTAAGGTTTTTGATGAAAACATTCCAGGATTTTTCTCCATATAATGGACTTCAATGGGCACCAAACGGTTCAAGGTCCAAATGACAGTTTCAGTGCAGCTTCAAAGGGCTTTAAACGATACCAGACGATGGATAAGTGTCTTACCTAGCGAAACGATCGGTCATTAAAAAAAAGTTTTATAAGCACAAATGCTCGCCTTGCTCTGTTCTGCGATGTGCGTTCGTGACGTCACGTAATACGCAATTACGTTGAAAAGGTCACGCTTGACGTAGGCGGAAGTACCGAGTCAGTGTTTACAAGTTGAACATGCAAATACTAAGTCAAACGGCGTTTACAAAAAAAGGTAAAACAACGATGTCGGACGATTTTGAACTTCGAGGAGTAGATGAGATGGAGTTTTTCACCCTGCCCTACCGTTTTGAACTTTGATACACAGAGGAAGAAATTAGGCAGATGGAAGAGACTGCTGCGGCGACATACACCTCTCAAGCATCGGGCAGGCAAAGATCTAACAAGACGTGGTGGTGTACATGTGGCAAATGCCAACCATTGCCAA
Source organism: Culter alburnus (assembly GCA_028476615.1). NCBI lineage: Eukaryota > Metazoa > Chordata > Actinopteri > Cypriniformes > Xenocyprididae > Culter > Culter alburnus. The sequence continues at coordinate 71,533 of JAOTNS010003636.1, forward strand.
CAGAGGAAGAATCTCAATGCTGCCACGACTGGACCATTTCAATCCCGCCATTAGAATCAGTCAGTAGCTGTGTCTCTTTTCATTTAATTTAGAAGGCTGCATCCTCAAGAGGAGGAATACTGTGAAGGATGTGGTATATGGAGTGTCCTTAGCCAGAATTAAATGAGACGTCCTTCGTAGGACACTTCTTCTTCTTCTTCTTTTTTAACGGCGGTTGGCATCCAGCTTAATGGTGCGTTACCGCCACCTTCTGTTCCGGAGTGTGGATCAGTCAGTAGGTTTACAGTATAATGTAGGGAAAACACCCTAGGAAGTAAAATTAGCTCAAATGAAATATTTATAGGGAATTATAAAGAGTTGTTTAGATTACGATCGAGCAACTGAGTCGTCCAGCGTTCATTTGCTCGAACCGTAATAAGCTCTTGTAGCGGATATAAATATCCAACAATCGTGAAAACACTGATTAGAGCACGGTAACTTGAAATCGACAGTTTAAGACATTAAATCATAAAGCACATAATACAAGACACTTTCTTTTTAAAATCTACAAGAGATTTTATTTATTCTAACACAAACTAATCTAACACAAAGGCACGCACACATACACACACACACACACACACACATTCATACGCGTTGCAGTAAGAAGGAAATGAGAGAGAAAGAGTTTTGAAAGAGAGAGAGAGAGAAAGAGAGGGAGAGAGAGAGTGATCTGATTAACCGAATTCCTATCAATGCATTTCAAAGACCAGAACGAACCATGAATCATTCATTTAAATGCACCAGTTCAGTTTTCATCTGGAGGTACTTGCTTGCGTTGACTTAAAGGTGAATTTCCCTCGTCGTGCAGAGGAGGGTTTCCCAAGTTGATGATTGGTCCAGATCAGGTCCGTGTGGGACAATGAAACAAAGTCTCTTTGTTGCTGGAGTTGAAGCGGCAAAAGTCGTTGGTTGAACTTTGCGGCGACACTTAGGACACAAGACTTTCAGCGGTAAAGGAAAATTAAGTAAAGAAAAGAAAAGTGAGTGAAGGTTGGATGGCTTGAATGAGCGGCTTGTCTGTTCTTCTTGTCACTCCATTGTTCTTGGTACTTGTCTTGGCTTCTTTTCCCAGAACAGAACCAACTCCCTTCTCGTTTACTAACCAACTTCTCCCCTTCACTATCTTGCAATATGATCATTTAAACTTAGTGTTTGTCACACCTTTGAGGAGTCCTGGCCAATCAGACATTGTCCTGTTCAAGCGGGCCTTCCTCTGCCCCCAATAAAACATAAGTGTTACATCCTGTTTCTGCTTCAGCAGAGAGTGCCATTTTAACATAATTTCTATTAAATGGGATACAATACATTTTAAACAGATTTCATTCAAGTCAGGATATAGGAAAGGGGGAAAGAATCAAATTAAGTCCAAATAAGGCATACTTTCAGTCATTCAGTCAAGAGTTAACACATTTACATGAATTGTGAGTGTTCTAAAGCCTAACTGTTTACAGGTAGTACTTGTGGACACATAATGCAAAATGTATGTAGTTAAAAGATTTTGATAAGTCCGTTAAAATTGTTGGAACAATTTTGAAGCAGATTTATTTGTTCAACAGTCTCTTGGCTTTCCTGTGAAGTAAGGAAACAAAAGGGTCTGGATTGTCTCTGTCTTCTTGGGTGACCCTTTGGTATGTCGCTTCTGCTATCAGGAAGCATGTGTCGTAAAAGTAATCAGCCTGGCTTTATCTGCAGACGGGCCGGAGCCGGAACCTCAATTCTGAATTAGAATTATGTTTTGAAAGAATCATCTGAATGATTCATTTGTCTGGTTCGTCCACAGTTCCTACAATAATCTATAATATCCAAGGAGAGGAGAAGAGGGGGGAAAAAAAAAAAAAGGGAAACCCTTTATATCCTATAATAAAGCCCAGTATCCTTTAAAAAAAACCAACAATTCTCTCACCTGTGCTCTGTCATTCATACTAAGTACTGTTTTTAAAGTGAGTTTCTGCACCCTTGTTCTTTAAATCTGTTATCCATTATCCCCTCTCCCTCTGATATTCCTACAATGTAGAATTACATGTTCCACCGATTCCTCTTCCTGACATTCCTCACACATACCCGTCTGATGTTTCCCCACCATTCTTAATGTTTTATTTAGAGCACAGTGTCCCAGCCTTAGTCTCGTAAGTACCGTTTCCTCTTTTCTATCTCCACCTCCTACCTTATTTACTTTAATACTCTTTTGGATGTAGTATAAATGTCTCCCTTTCCCCTCACTATCCCACATTCTTGCCATTTTTGGTTAATTTTTTCCCAGATTATACATTTACTTCTTTACTGATTCTTATTTGCATTTCTACATTTTCCTTCTTTAATGCCTTCTTTGCAACCTTGTCCACTTTTTCATTGCCCTCCACTCCTATGTGCGCCAGAAACCTATAAAAATGTAACCAGTCCACCTTGGTGTGTTATTCTTGTAACTGAATAGAGAATTTCAAATAAAATATCCTGTCTACTTGAATGGAATGATATTAAACTAACTAGAGCTGAAGCTGAGTCTGAACATATTATGACTTTGTTAATTTTTGCTTTTTCCACCCAACGTAAAGCAACTAAAATTGCCACCATCTCCACTGTACATACTGCTAAATTATTAGATGTTCTTCTATTAATTTCAATTCCTCTTGCTGGAACCACCACACCCATTCCTGTTACCCCTGTTTCAGGGTTCTTAGTGCCATCTGTATAAATTTGAGTAAAGTTTTTATATATTTCAGTAATATAATCATTAAACACCCCAACCAGATCAGCACTTTCTTCTTTCCTTTTCACCTCTAACAAATACCAGTCTACCTCTGGACATCTCATCTTCCATGGGGCTATGACTGGATGTACTATTGAAGAGCTGATTTTCATATCAGATACCCCAAGCTCTTTTGCTGTTTTGTTTCCCCAAATAACCAAAGTTGTCCTTTTTACTCCCCTCTTTCCTCCAGCATTCCTTCAACACTTCTTTTGTGGGGTGCGAGTCATTATGCCCCTGCAAGTTAACCCAGTAATTTGCTATTATATGCCGTCTCCTCAGTTCCAATGGCATCTCTCTCCTACCTCTACCTGAATAGCTGAGACAGGCGATGTCTTAAAAGCTCCACTACACAATCTCAACGCCTGAGCCTGAATCACATCCAAATGTTTCAAATGGGATCTAGCTGCTGAAGAATACACTATACTGCCATAGTCCACCGTAGATCTTATCAGGGCCACATAAATTCTTTTCAGTGCTTGGCAACTTGCCCCCCATTCCCAGTCAAGCATCTCATTACATTTATTACTTTTTTACTTTTTTTCACTATTCTTCTTATATGATCTGCCCATGTTAAATGGGAATCAAAAAGAACCCCCAAGAATTTGAATGTTCCTACTCTTTCTATTTCTTTCCCATACATCCTTATTTTCAATCTTTCATCTATTCTTTTATTAGTAAAGAAAACACTTTGGGTTTTTTCCACTGAGAATCTACATCCCCATTCTTTCCCCCACTCCACCACTTTATCTACAGCTCCTTGCACTTTCCCAACTACATAATCCATATTTCTCCCCCTCTTCCACAGAGCCCCATCATCTGCAAAAAGTGATCTACCTATACTCAGCAAAAAAATAAACGTCCCTTTTTCAAGGCTGTGCATTTCAACAATAATGTTGTAAAAATCCAAATAACTTTACAGATCTTCATTGTAAAGGGTTTAAACAATGTTTTCCATGCATGTTCAATTAACCATAATCAATTAATTAACATGCACCTGTGGAATGGTCGTTAAGACCTTAACAGCTTACAAAAAGTAGGCATTTAAGGTCACAGTTCTAAAAACGCAGGACACTAAAGAGACTTGTCTACCGACTCTGAAAAACACCCAAAGAAAGATGCCCAGGGTCCCTGCTCATCTGCGTGAACGTGCATTAGGCATGCTGCAGGGAGGCATGAGGACTGCTGATGTGGCTAGGGCAATAAATTGCCATGTCCGCACTGTGAGACGCCTGAGACAGCACTATAGGGAGACAGGAAGGACAGCTGATCATCCTCGCAGTGGAAGACCACGTGTAACAACACCTGCACAGGATCGGTACATCCGAATATCACACCTGCGTGACAGGTACAGGATGGCCACAACAACTGCCCGAGTCACACCAGGAACACACAATCCCTCCATCAGTGCTCAGACTGTCCGCAATAGGCTGAAAGAGGCTGGACTGAGGGCTTGTAGGCCTGTTGTAAGGCAGGTCCTTACCAGACATCACCAGCAACAACACCGCCTATGGGCACAAACCCACCTTCGCTGGACCAGACAGGAGTGGCAAAAAGTGCTCTTCACTGATGAGTCACGGTTTTGTCTCACCAGGGAAGATGGACGGATTCGTGTTTATCGTCGAAGGAATGAGCGTTACACCGAGGCCTGTACCCTGGAGCGGGATCAATTTGGAGGTGGGGGGTCCGTCATGGTCTGGGGCGGTATATCACATCACCATCGGACTGAGCTTGTTGTCATTGCAGGCAATCTCAATGTCTTGCGGTACAGGGAAGACATCCTCCTCCCTCATGTGGTACCCTTTATGCATGCTCATCCGGACATGATCCTCCAGCAGGACAATGCCACCAGCCATACTGCTCGTTCTGTGCGTGAGTTTCTGCATGACAGCAATGTCAATGTTCTGCCATGGCCAGCGAAGAGCCCGAATCTCAATCCCATTGAGCACGTCTGGGACCTGTTGGATCGCAGGGTGAGGGCTAGGGCCATTCCCCCCAGAAATGTCCAGGAACTTGCAGGTGCCTTGGTGGAAGAGTGGGGTAACATCTCACAGCAAGAACTGACAAATCTGGTCCAGTCCATGAGGAGGAGATGCACTGCAGTACTTCAAGCAGCTGGTGGCCACACCAGATACTGACTGGTACTTTTGATTTTGAGCCTCCCTTCATTCAGGGACACATTGTCAAACATTTTTAGTTTATGTCTTATGGTGTTGACTCTTTTAGTGTTCATACAAATATTTACACATTAAGTTTACTGAAAGTAAAAACAGTTGAAAGTCAGAGGACGTTTCTTTTTTGCTGAGTTTATATCTGCTGGAATCTTTAAAAAGATATCGTTCATCATTATTATGAATAGTAGTGGGCTTACTACACTACCTTGAGGTGTACCATTTTCCACAGTATACTGATTTGACAATTCTGACCCTATTCTTACTTGGATATTCCTTTCACACAAAAAATCTTTTATCCAATTGAAAACTCTCCCTCCAATTCCCAACTTATGTAACTTAATTAGAACTCCTTCCTTCCACATCATATCGTAAGCTTTTTCTATATCCAAAAATACTGCAAATACCGCCTCTTTATTTTCCTGGGCTTTCCTTGTTTCATTTTCTAGTCTAACAACTGCATCCATAGTACTCCTACCTTTCCTAAACCCACTCTGATAATTTGCTATCTTTCCCTTCTTCTCAAGCTCATATGATAACCTTTCTGTAATCATTCTTTCCATTATTTTGCATAGATTAGAGGTTAATGCTATTGGTCTATAGCTGATGGGTTTTGATGGATCCTTGCCAGGTTCCCTTATCGGAATTATAACTGCTTCTTTCCATGTTTTTGGCAATCTTCCCTCTTCCCAGACTCTATTATACAAATGCAACAATTTCAAAAGTGCACTTTCTCCTAAATGTTTTAACATCACATAGCATACCTTATCTTTCCCCGGTGATGATGATCTTGACATTTTTATTGCTCTCTTCATTTCTTCCATTGTAAAAGGTTCATCAATTACGCTATCTACTCTCTCCTTCCTTTCTAATATCCCTGGATATTGACTTATTTTCCACTCTTTCCACTCTCCTTCTTTCTTCCTCTGATAAGTTTTCTGAACTATGTACCCTACCAAATGCTTTGACCATACTCTCTGCTTTTTCCCTATTTGATACTGCTAAACCTTCCTCAGTTACTATAACCGGATATTCCCATTCCCTTCTATCTCCTCCCATCCTCTTTATCATTCCCCACACTTCACCCACTGGAGTTGTTCTACCTATCCCATCACAAAAAGTCCTCCAGCTAGCCCTCTTAGCCTGTCATACTGTTCTTCTCACTACAGCCTGAGCTTTCTTGTACTGGATTAAATGTTGCATATTATGGGTTCTTTTGACTAATCTGAATGCTTTATTCCTATCCCTTACTGCCTGCTGACATTCCTCTGTCCACCATGGTACCAACTTTCTCTTCCTCCTATTTTTACTTTTTGGAATAGAACTCTCTGCTGCTATTATAATTGCTGATGTAAACTGATTATTCAATTCATCGACATCTTCAGATACCTCCATCCTCATTATCGCCTCCTCATTCAATATCTGGAACTTGTCCCAATCTGCCTTCTCAAATATCCACTTCGGACTTCCATCACCTGGACTTTCTTCCCCTCATAACCACTGGGTAATGATCACTACCAATTGTATCACTTGTCCAAACCTCCCATTTACCAAAACCAGCTAATGTATTAGATACTAAGGTATGATCTATTGCTGTTTCTTTCCCAGTATTTACATTAATTCTCGTACCTCTACCATCATTCATACACACTAAGTTCCTATCCAACACTGTGCTGTGAGCATTAAAGTCTGCACACCATATCACTTTATTTTTGTCTTGACCTTGTATTGTCAATAGTTTATTCATCCAAACTTTTGCAGGTATTGTAATAATTATTATGACCATTTCCTCCCCCTTATCCCATATTTCCACCATTACGCATTCCTGATCATCTCCCACACCCAGTTGTCTATATGGAATTTCTTGCTTGATAAATGTAGCGCAACCTCCGCCTTTTCCAAGATCTCTATCTTTCCTTATCCCTAAATATCCATAAATTATAAAATCTAGGTTTGGTTTCAGCCATGTTTCTTGAATACAGATAATGTCTGGTTTCACTGCCAATGTTTTAATGAAGTGTTTAAATTCCTGACCATTAGCCAGTAAACTCCTGGCATTCCATTGTAGGAGGATTACCATAATTAAGATTAACCAATCCATGGTGCATCCTGACTTGACTGAATGGCAAGGTTCTCCCTCACCACTTCCCACGTCAGTCCTATTAATCCAAGATGGTTCACCGCTGCTTTAACTACTAGCTGAATTTTATCGTTTTTAGATTTAACATCCGCAGTACTATTAATAACACCTGCAATGAATGTAACCAAGTCTCTTTTATCCATGTACACCCTTTCATTTGATCTTTTTTCCTGCTCTTGGTTCCTGATTGTCCCTTGACTGTTAATACCTTTGTTCTTTCCATTTACCATACTTGCTGCTTCAGCATAAGTAATCTTTCTTTCTACTTTTGTTTTCTGGATTTCATTCTCCCATTTCATAATCTCACAGCCTCCATAGGCTACATTATGAGCTCCACCACAATTACAACACTTTGGCTGTACCCCTGCTCCACACATTCCATATTCATGATCCCCCCCACATCTTGCACATCTTCTCTGTTCTTTACAGTTCCTAGCTATATGACCAAATCTTTGACAGTTAAAACATCTCAATGGTTTTGGAACATAAACTCTCACTGGGTAACTCAAAAAACCCAGGAACACCTTCTTTGGCATATTGTCTTCCTCAAATTCAATCAATACTGTTTCACTTTCCTTTTTTACTCCTTCTCTTGTCGTTTTCAACCTTTGAGCTTTTATTACTTTTCCTCCTTTGATATTCTTCTTGAATTCCTCCATTCCTACACTCATTGGCACTCCTGTGATGACTCCTTTACTTCCAACCTCATTTTTCCCTCCCAATTTCCCTGAGCTTTCCACCTTAATTTTCCCTATCTCTTTCATTTTAAGAGCTTTCTCAACTTGATTTTCATTTGCACATCTTAACAGTAGATTACCATCATTTAACACCTTTGCGTATATTATTTCTCCTACTTTATTTGCCAAGGCTGCTGTCAACGTAAATGGGTTAATTTTCTTCGTCACTCTGCGATTTCTCATTAAATCTTACTATGATTGTGTACTTGTCAGGTCTTTCTCTTTGATCTCCCTCTCTCGTCATCTTCATTTTCCAATTTCTCTTCATTATCACTTCTAACTCTTTTACTCCCTTTGCCTTGATTAATTTGCATCCATCTCCCTACTTCCCCCTCATTCTCCTCATCCCTCTCATCATTACAATCCATATCAGCCCAACTAGCATTACCTACCTCTGATCCATTCACAGAACAGTCGTGCTCAACCGCCTCACAAAAGATATTTCCACCTCGACTTGTTTTTTCTGTAAACTTCCGACTACTATTTTTCCGATCTCGGCCTGCTGATGCTGCCGCCATTTTTCGAACTGACCGATGACAACATAGACAGAGGCTGCGTCCGAAACCGCCTACTCAATGAGTAGGTACTTAATTTCAATAAGTACTTACTTAACGAGCGCCAAAAGAGTAGGTACTTAACAGCCAAATCTCGTTGAGTATGCGAGATCCGAAAATAATCCGCCATGTTGACGTTATCATGTGACCTACGACGTTATCACAAGTGCAACAACTTAAAAGATATGAGTGACAGGTTTAATTATTCTATCTGTTAATATCTTGATATTGATTAAACTGCTTATTTTGTGGTCTTGTTGAAGAAACAGCTGCCAGTAATTTTGTAATTGTAGTAGGCTACAACTAATATATTTTGGGTTAATTTAAAGTTCTCATATTTTTATAATGTGAGTTTATTTTTTGTTACAAATACCCAAATTCGTGTGAATATGTTATTAATTTCTTTATTTTATATGCAAAAATATCCACAAGCATAAATCAAAATTTTTCCCTTTTTCTTGTGGAATTAGCTCTAGTTTCATCCCTCAGGCTTACATATAATAAATAAAATAAATACTTTTATGCATTATGATGTATTCAAAATATTTAACCTTGTCATCATGCTTTATGTGTGTATATAATTTCAAACGATGATGTATACGCACATTTTTTTTTTTTTCATTATTATTGTTCATTGTTAAAGATATATCTGGTATTTTCCCTGATCTTGTAATTATAGGTCCTGCATTAAAAATAAAGATATGAGTGACAGTTGCACTAACACCTCACAGCACCAGTAACTCCACAACCCTACCTAGAGCAGTTTCCCTCAGTGTTAGCAATGTCTGCACAAAGACATCAGCAGCTGCTCGAAGATCTCACCTTTGGAGAAGACTGTTGATTTTATACTCAAAAAATGTAAGTAAAATCTACTTGAAATTAAGATTACCTCAGAATGAATTGCTTTGCTAGCACACCCCAACATTAACCATAAACCAAAACTTAATTATATTACTTTTCATATTACTTCTTTAGTAAAACAAGCAAAATGTAATGTTTTGTTATATGACAGCTGTGCATGAACACACACTAGACAAATACAGCTGATGTGAATACATCTCCATTTACAGTCAATGAAAGCATGAATAAAATATATACATTTACTGATAATAGCATAATTAATAAGTAAAGAATTAATAAAAGTAATAATGACAATAATTAAATAAATGCATGTACAAGTCAACAACACACAAAACAAAGCTTTATTCAAATGTATTGATATAACAATCACGTATTTACAGTCCTGCTGCTATCTCACACAGCTGTGCCAATTCTGCAGCTTTATTTTGATGAAGCAGCTGATGAACACCTTCATCCATCATGTCCCTCACTGCTTCTCTTCTCAATGGGGACATCGTTGATCCAGAGGATGAGGAAGACCATGATGATGGTCCTCTGAACCCCACAAGCTTGAAGCAAGAGTGGGAGAAGATGTGCGGGACAATCTGGCTCTGCTGTGTCTGCTGCAAACATTCATGTGCTCTCCATCAGCATGACTGAATAAACAGATTAGAACTTTTTACAATTCATTCATGTCAGCATTCAGTTTCTTGCCATACTTCATTTCATATTTTTACAATTACATGATGATTTCTTTTGTAGCTTCATTACTTTTGTGGTGTGGTGGTCTAAACCACTGAGCTGGTCAGCAGAAGGTTGCTGGTTTGATCTCTAGTCTCCTCCAGTGTGTGCTTGATCCAGACACTTTACTCCAGGTTGCTCCAACGGGATCATCCCTGTAATAAGAGCACTGTTAGTCACTTTGGATAACAGCATCTGCCAAATGTAAATTCAATTTTTTTTAAATCCTTTTTTGTTAGTGTTTCGAGCACAAACGCTAATTCAAGCTGTTTATTTCTTAAAGTTTACTTTTTCAAGGTACTACTATAATATAAATGCATACATACATTTCATACATATTTCTATTTGGGGGCATAAAGGGTTAGTTCACCCAAACAAATAAATTCAGTCATTATTCACTTGCCTTCATGCTGTTCAATCCCTGTGTTCATTTTTTTTCTTTTCTTTTTTTTTCTGAACACAAAAGTTGATTTTGATCAAGTTTGTCCAGCTAGTTTCTACAATATCAGTCAATGGAGCCTGACTTCCAGAAGCTTCATGACATTATTTGATGATGCTTTTGAAGCTCCACTGAAACCAGCAGAACAAACTTGACCAAAATCACATCCTCACTGTTTGGTCTTTGTCTAGATGCTCTCGCTGGCTCTGGGCTCACTGAGGATGAAGAAATCACATCAACATCAGGTCAGATGAGGCAGTAAGGGCAGGAGGAGTGATGGAGGATCTCGTCCATGACACCGAACCATTCCCAGGATCTGCTGTGTCTCTCCATCCTCAGTGCTCACACCAGTCTGAGGACATTTCACATCCTACAAACATAATACAAAAGCAGTCATTTTAGCAGCACAATGTCATCTGATTTCTGTATTAGAAGTAACAAAATGATCTTACTTTATATTTTTGTTTCAGGTGTTCCTTTTTTTTCTTTTATTCACAAATGCCACTGTCATCTTTCCTTGTAGGTCCTGCTCCAACACAAAGCTCTGCAACAAATGCACTGACATCAAGAATCAGAAAAGTACTGTAATAACTCTGTTTGAAATTACAATAATTAAAATAAACTACAACTTAAGATTTAAATAGACTTTGTATTAATTTCTGTCCCTGTAACATCAGACAAGATTCAAGTTTCCTCTGAGATTTATGTGCTCAAATCTACAAATCCTTAAATTTTGAGGTAGTTGAAGATTTGTTTTAACTCACTTTTTATCCAACACAAATGTTCCTTGTTTTATTAAACGTACTAACGGACAAATAAAATAGATAACTTATGTCTGTCTAGTTAAGTGTACATTTGTTTATTTACATTACTTGCATTCATGTAATGTAAACAGTGTTGACAACAGTGAATTCTACATAATAGCACATACACACATCACTCATGGAACATAATCCATCATGCATAAGTCATAATACTTTATATATTCTTAATATTTTCCTGTCAGATGTTAAATAAACATTTAGTAAGCATCTTTAAGATGTATCCTCTTCGGAGAATTAAGTTATGTGTGTTTACTAGAGCTCCCTGTTATCTATAATAAAACATGTTTTTACAGTAAAATCACAACTATAGTGTCTAGCATCTTTACACATTCAGCAGTTTAGTCTACAGTAGTTCAACAAATGTGACTTTAACACAAGAACCGTGTTTTTGGTTTTCAATACTCACATTTGACAGCATCCGCGCCGCTTTTCTCCTCCGTGTTCGATTATGACGTATCCTCTCCCGTGGCCTGCTGGGATAGAAAAGTATCCAGCAAGGAACACTTCAGAATCTGGGCGGAAGCAGTAGGCCATCCGGGAACTCCTCGACTACTATTTTATGATTACTGAGGTTTCTGACATACTTAATTGCTCGCCTACTGCTTTCCCCTATTATATATTAGGTAAGTAGGCGGTTTCGGACGCACTTTAAGTAGGCGCACGTCCGAATCTCGCGAGAATTAGTACGTCACGCAGGTAATTTTCGCCTACTCTTTTTGCTTCAGACATACTTATTCGCTCGCCTACTGCTTTTCCCCTACTAAATAGTAGAGAAGTAGGCGGTTTCGGACGCAGCCATAATATACGTAGACGCCTCATAGACTGACGCTGCCTATTGGAGCGGACGTATCAGCGCGGCGCCATCTTGGATGGGTCCCCAATGCGCCGCCCCCCGCATTTATTTCTACTGAGGAAGATGTATCCTCAACTACAATAATCATAACTCCCCGAGTTTTTACCGGATTTTCACACGGTTTGGTTTGTTACAAACGGCAGAGACTTAGTTATGATACAGGACGCTGTCACACATTGAAAAATTCTGCTTTCATGTTGAAAGACTTTGCATTACGCTCTTTAACAAAGACATATGGTAGGCTATGGCATATTGATAAATGTATAAATGAATGAATTTTATATTTTAATAAAGAAACAAGTTTGATTGTTCATTTGAATTTATTTCTCTCTCTCTCTCTCTCTCTCTCTCACACACACACTCTAACACTCACACTCTCTCTCTCACACACACACACACAATGGCATATTGATAAATGTATAAATGAATTAATTTTATATTTTAATAAAGAAACAAGTTTGATTGTTCATTTGAATTTATTTCACTCACAGTCACACACACTCACTCACACTCACTCACTCACACTCACTTCACACACACACACACTCACACTCACTCACTCACTCACACACACTCTCACACACACTCTCACACACCACACACCACACTCTCACACTCACTCACACACACACTCACACAAGCTCCCATATATACTGTACCAGCTCAGAATTTTTTTTTAAAGGCCTGGAAAAGTAAACGTTATAATTCCAGGTCATTCCAACATCTTACATTACCCTGTCAGGCTTGCAACTGGGACTGGGGAGCTAAAATCCTTTAAAAAGAACTGTTTTGCACAGCTTCTTTCGTATGCTTGCACTCTGTAACTCCAGGGTAGTTAATTTTGCGATGTGGTGCAGCCTTACTTTGTGAAATACAGACACCACAAATGACACAAGCATGAAATGATGGTTCTCAATTCCGAATTGGGTGTCTGCAATGTGCTCCCCGAGTAAGAACACATCCTCTGAACCAATCTCCGCCCGAACGAAACGGTTGACGAAGGACACACGGACACCTTGTTCCTTTGAGTTTTGTCTAATCACACGCTCTGCTGCTCTGACCACCTTCACTGTTCCCTCTGAGGGGATCATCAGCCCACCATTGTTTTTAAGTTCAAGCAGGTGGTAGCTCTGGTCAAAAGATGAGGGTACAGCAGCTGTGACGAGGCTTGCACGGCACACCTCACAGGACAGTTTTTTCAGAATTTTTCTGACAACAAACCCTGAAATGTAGACAAGGGCATTGTCCACAAGACCACCAAAGCGGGTGGGCAGGTAACTGTGGTCACATATGACTGCAGGAATGTTTGCAAATGGGGACAGAAGCTCTTCCTCTGCCATTAAAACAGAGTGCATGTCTGCAGCTGATAGGGACACAGTTTCATCTTGTGCTGCCACGTTGCCTGACCCACTTGGTGAGACACCACAACAGTCCATCAGACGACGGAAAATGCCTTGGAACTGCCCTGCAGTTGGATTGTTATTCCAGCCTCCTAAAAAAAAATAAAAAAAAAATAAAAAACTTTACACACTTAGATTACAGAGATGTTTAATGAGGACAGTCAGAGTCATAATAGATATATCTTCTGAGGTTAAGGAAACTGTATAACCATTTTTTTCCCACAGGTAGGCTATAAAAGGTAAGTAAGGTAATAACTGTATAACCATGTTTCTTCCAAAGGTAGGATATAAAAAAGATACACAATGGTGTCTGATGTGCAGTTTACTTTAGGGGGTGGATAACTTCATGAAGTGATAGCCACCAATAAGTGACCAGTCTGAGAGGTCTATCACATCAAAACATACTGTAAACTAGGGATGTATAGGTACTGTATATAAAAAAAAAAAAACCTTTTACTATAATTTGCCCACCCAGAAGGTACCAATATCCGGTCTGACCCATGGACTAAAAAAACGAATTATGAATATGAAAATTATACCTGATGCCCTGACAGAATTGAACAAAAGCTCCAAGTGATCCTGACTGAAGCGGTATGTGCAGACATAACGCTGAACTTGGAGCAGGTCAGGAATCATCATCAACAATGTGTCCATGTTGATGACAAAGCCAATGACTGATGATACCTTCAAAAGAAAACGTTTCATCAATAAGATCATGGCAAAACAAGACACCTCAAGAGCACCTAGTAATTGCAGTTATTGAAAGACATTAATTGACTTTTCTACAAATATTCATAACATGTAACTCAACACATGGTGACAGAGATAGCGGCAGCAATACATGTTTTGCTCCAATAAAGTCCCTGAATGGTAAATGATTTAAGTGCAGTACAAATCTACTGGTGCAAAATTACTGGGTGCTTCTTGAGAGTATAAGTCAGTGTCAGGAACAACTAGGAACTATATTAAAACTGAACAAGGATAGATTAAAAACAGAACATGTCATACATACCATTTGACACCTCTATAACCTGAAAAACACTGAACACAAGAAGATTCCAACATGCAGAGACAAACATCATAAACAAGAAGAAAAAGTGCAATACAAGATATGCTCCTTAAAGCAGGGGGGACTCACATCACCTCCTGCCTCTGGTTTTGCAAACAGCAACATCATATGAACATACATACCATATTTGACACCTGTCCTGTATGACCTGAAAAATACTGAACAGAAGAGTCAACAGAAACAAAACATCTTATGAACTCGATGCGTAGCAAGAGAACAGAGCATCATATTAACTTATGATGTTGTGAACTTTTCGTGGAAACCATTCGATATTTAAAAAAAAAACCTCTTTGTTTGGTGGAGGGGTGTGCCATCTTTCATCACCAAACTGAGCAAGTATTCCCTGCCTCTCAACAAGAGCTCTACTCTCTCTGTCCAATTCAAAGCACCCAGAGGAGCTTTGTATCCCTTGGCACGGGGATTGCGGCTGTTCATGATGTCAAACAACCTGTCAATCATCTTAAAAAAAAGCATAAGGCTCTGTTAACTGATATATCACCCATAACAGTAGTATCGTATCATGGAAATCAAATTATAATCTTTTATTTAGTACATAGCTCTGCTTGGATTTCCCTCTACAGGTAAGTATAAACAGAGATGGTTTTCATGCAGAATATGCAGTGTTATATAACAATGTTTGCATGTTATGTTACCTCAATGAATTCTGCTGTTGCTTCACAGTTTTTTAAACTGTGAATAACCAAGGTCCCTCAGTGTGCGCAGTGCTACCACTACAGAGTGACTCAATGTTTGAGCAGCCAAGGACACCTTCATCTTCTGGCCATCAAATTGAACATGCTTGTTTGTTATCTTGTTGGCCGCATGCAGTCCATCTTTTGTTTGCACATTGTTGAGCTCAACGATGTATGACCAGGTTATGTACTACACCGTTGCAATGTATGTGGATGTGGCAGGGGAAGATGCAGAGAATCCCTCAGGTAACTGTAGGCTTTCGGACCATGGAGGTGCAGTGTGAGGGCAAATTCTCTCTGGTCCTTGGTGTATTCATGGCCCCGCTTTGAAAAGAGGTCTACCTGAAGATCTGAAATTCAGTTAAACTAGTTAGACAAACTAGTTAGAAAGTTCCCTTGAAATAATACCTTTATAAAGTCTGACAAAGAGTGTAAACAACATACAATTCAAGGTTGTATTATCAATTTATTTTTACCAGAGTGGAAGCCAAGCCTTTCATTCAACTCTTCATTTATAAGGTTCTTTTCCTTCAGATCTTCCAGAAGACTCTTTACGGTTTTCTTTGCTCTCCGTTCCCGGGTCTTTGCATTTTGCTTCTCCCGCTCTAGACTCTCCACTCTAGCCAAAGCTTCACTGAGTCTGGCCTTTAGACGAGTAGGAGAATTGGGCAATGCATAGGAGTGGTCCTAGTAGAAAGAAGGATGAAAATATTTTTCAGTGATGTTTATATCATACCACTCACAGTTGTTTGGTGCATAGCACTGCATATGTGCAGGCACACATTCTTAATTTCTTACCCGTAATATCACTGCCAGCACCATGAGTATGGGAAAGAGAGAAAGGGTGCGTGTATGAGAGAATGTCAGTGAAAGAAGGTGTGTATTTATTTATAACATATACTCATACACATATAAGTGTATGAGTATTTCTGAAAAGAGTTGCAGAAAGCAAGGGAGAGATTTTGATATGACCACAGCCATGATGCTCACAGCTGTATGGGACATATCAAATAGCCTACAAATACTCACATCATTGGGCTGAGGCTTACTTTCAGGAAAATGCTGAGAAAGGTCCACTGGTAGGCTCTCTTCAGCTTTCCTTGAAGTTTTTGTGTTCCTTGTCACTACAGGCTAAAATATAATAAACATAATACTTAAAAACAACTTCATTAAAAACACTTGAAAAGGTTTTAGTATCCCACAGTGTATTTTAATACACAATACATCACTAATTCCTATACATGCAGAAATATCTAACGGTTTTACCGTTTTTGTTTTACATATGAATCATAGACATCTCTGTTAGCATGTAGAGTAAAATACACCTACTCTTTGGAGATGACATGGGAAGTTGAAGACAGATGGGGTCGCACCATCTCTAAGCCTGACAATCTGACCCGTCCTGTCAAAATCATCAGGCTTGAAGTGCTCACTACAGAGCTTTGACGACTCAGTCACAACAAAACCCTCCCGTCTTATAGCAACTTCCCATTGCCTCCTCAAGCCTGTATCACTGGGAAACCTTCAAAGTGTGAAGAGAAAAAAAACAGCAAGAGATGACATAATTTTATAAATGGTAAAATAACCTAAATCATTGTTCAATCTTACTTGTGAAATGTAATCCCATGCGATCTGGTATCAATACTGCGTCGGTTATTGCAACCGTAAGCTGCACAAAATACGGGCATAATTGCTCGCTCTCCGTTGACTCCGATTGATTCTGGTGCTAGCGTTGAGTGGAGAGACCCAACCAATATGGCGGCGACGCTGGATCACGCTCCAGCACGTCATGAGGCGTCTACGTATATATGTCTATGGATGACAACAACCCTTCGTAGGACACACAGGCAGGAACAGGAAGTATATCGTTGCTATGCCAACACATTCACGGCAGCCTCGTTGCGCTGTCAGCAAATGAATGAAAATTATTAATATATTTATATGTAATTTGAAAAGAAAATGTATTTACTTGTTTTATTTTGGTTAATGCTTGAGGAGCTGGCTTATGTACAACAGATGTCGTTTTTTAAAGTCAGTGCTTGAAGAAGCCTAAAGCTTCTCTTAATTTCCATTGATGACTGCAGTGTTAGATAATATTATAGACTATTAATAATTTTAATTATAGGCCTATAATTCATTGTATAATAGACCTAAAAAACTGTTTAAAACATTTTCAAAGATGAGCTAATAGCCTAATCGTTTATTATCCTCACAGCACGTCAGTTATAGGGTGATGCACAATGAAATTATTGTGGGGCAAATTTATTATATTAATTTAATAATAATAATAGCCCAACCTAATAGTAATAATAATAGACTAAAAGAATATAACAGGCCTACATTATTTGATGCTTTTGATTCGCAATTTAAAACAATATAAAACACCTAACAGCCAGACGAAAAAAGTCACAGTAATTTAGATGTCGTTTTGGCCTTTAGTCTATTCGTATAAATTTTTTTTAAAAAAGAGTTAAAAGCAAAGGGACGGGATCGAGATTATACAAGCGGGAACTCGATAATGTGTTGGAACCATGGTTGGAACAAGAGCTAAGGTTTAGAAATGTTCATGTTTAGGTTAAAATATAATTGTAAAAACATAATAATTTAACGAATTAGAATGAAAATTAATCAATGTTTTTTTAGGCGTTTTGATGCAAGTCATTCTATTATTAGGGCCCAAGCCACTAAGGTGCATGGCCCTATTGACCCCCTAAAGGATAATTATTAGGGCCCAAGCCCTGAAAGGCCGAAGGTCCTATTGTTTTCCTTAGGATTATTATTATTGGGGCCCAAGCCCTGAAAGGGCAAAGGCCAGAATACTACATTCTCAATACAATACATACTCAATACTACATTTAAATTGTTGAGGTAGTTGCTGATGTGTTAACTCACTTTTTATCCAACACAAATGTAACTTATGTTTAGTTACTTTATGTAGATTTGTTTATTTACATTACTTGTTCCATTAACTTGTTTATTTACATTACTTGTTCCATTGTCATCACTGCTTACATTACAAGCAGTGTTGACAACAGTGAATTTTACATAATAGCACACATACGTACATCACTCTATTTCATGACTATTTCATGCTGTTATGTGAATACTTACAGAATATTTTCCTATCAGATGTTAAATAGACATTTAGTAAGCGTCTTTAAGATGTATATGGTTTATGTAAATCCACTTTGGAGACGTGTGCTTACTGGAGCTCCCCTGTTAGCTCTACATAATAAAATGTGTATTCACAGCAAAATCACAAATATACAATACTGTCTAGCATCTTTACACCTTCAACAATTCAACAGTTCACTCTACAGTAGTTCAACAAATGCGATTTTTTTCACAAGGAACCGTGTTTACCCACATTTGAAAACAACTGCATCGCTTTTCTCCTCTATGTTCGATTACGACATATCCTTTCCCGTAGCCTCTTGGGAAAGCTGGGATAGAAAAGTATTCATTGCTGAACACTTCAGAAGCAGTAGATCATCTGAGGATTTCTCGCCTACTGTTTTATGAATACTCTTTCGGACATAATACTCCTTTCACGTACTGTTTTCTCCTCTATAGTAGGTAAGTAGGCATATTCAAATGTACTTTTAGCATACGCACGTCTGAATCTCGCGAGAATTAGTACACCACCCAGGTATTTTTCACCTACTCAATATGGATTCAGACATATGCAGAGCTGGGTAGTAATGGATAGATGTAATCTGGATTACATAATCAGATTCCAAAAATCAAGTACTTGTAATTAGACTAAACTACTTTTTAAAATACTGGTAATCAGACAACAGTTACTTTTTTATCGATTACATATTATTTACACAATGGCAGCAAGTAAGCACAATTCATTGATTCTCATTCTCTGAATTTTTCATTTTTTTAATGTTTGTATTTTTTTCATAATAAACCTGCCGCTTATATACGTTTGTGATTCTTTGAGTTTTTCCGGCGGTGAGGGGGCAGGGTGTGGAATTGTGCACAGAAATCAGCAACAACAAGAATATTTGTTTTTGTAATGTTGCTGTTTTCTGAATTTAATCATTTTAAAATACTCTTTAAAACTCTATTTTAAGTAAATATGTTTTAAATCATAAGATGTGATTTTGTTTTATTCAGTGTTACTATCAGCAAACACTAACAGGTACATTAGTGTTAGTATTTCCAATGTATTAACTGTCCATACATTGCACTTTTAAAAGAATCTGTTGAGGCTCTTGTTGGTGAATAGAATATATTTTTTGGACTATATTTTTTACTATATATGTGACATCAAATAAGAGTTAGCACAAAAGTAATCTAAATGTAATCCAAAAGTAGTCAGATGTTACCAAAAATGTGTAATCTAACAGTTGCCGTTTGGAAAACTCGATAAATTGTCTGAGAAGGTCTCCCATATGAAGAAGTCAAGATGCACGTTATCAAGATTGTTCAACTTGAAAAGGAGATTAAGGAATACGGCCTGAAAACAGTGCCCTCCACAAATTGGCACCCTTAGTAAATATGAGCAAAGGCGCCTGTGAAAAAATCTGCATTGTTTATCTTTTTGATCTTTCATTCAAAATTCACTAACCTTTCATTGAAGTAAAAGAATTGAAAATGGGGGGGTCATTATGAAATGTTTTTCCCAATACATGTTTGCACAATTATTGGCATCCCTAGAAATTCTGAGTAAAATATGAAGTATATTCCCATTCACATTTACATTTTTTAGCACCCAGGGTGACTAGGAGCATGAAATTTGTGCAGCCATGACTTCCTGTTCCACAGGAGTACAAATATGTGTAAACAAAGGACAAATCCCCTTAATCATCATTAGAAAAAAATATTCTGATGTGCAGCAAAAGATAGCTTAAACTAAAAAAGCTTTTTTCCCCATTTCCACCATCAGATTTTTTCAATCACTACAATTGCCAAACTAATCTTAGGATAAAGAGTGATTTCAGAAAGTTTCTTGAGTGAGTCTAATTACCAACGCACTCCCAAGTTGTTCGGGAGGGTTTCAAGAAAAATCCTTCTTTGCTCATCCAAAAACAAACTCCGTTGTCAGACTGTCAGACTTTGGAACTAAAGCTTTTTGGCAGCAAACCCACGATTTTTGTGCACATGGATACCCCATGCCCATGGTTTGCTGCTTTGCAAGCCCCATTTTTGTGGTTTCTGGGTTTAGAAAATGCTTTGGATAATATAGTGTGGATCCCATCAGGTGACCACTTCTCTTGCACACAATGGCTTTGCCCCCCCTTCCCGACCTTGAAGCTGCTCCATGGCCATCCCCATGGTGAGAGATTCCCGCTCTCCTCCTCATCCTGGCATCTGAAGGGAATCTGAGTGCGGAGACCTCCTGATTTATTTCTATGATTCTCTCCTCATTTTCTCCAAAAGGCAATTTTGTTGAAAAGAAGATCAAAAATAATTACTGAATTTTTATTTTCTTTTCACCCATTTTCATTTTCCTTCAATGAAAGGTAATTTTGTGATTTTTTGAAGGGATCAGCAATGCAGCCGTCCGGTTGCTCTATTTGGGTGCTATATGTTGTCTGTGCTGAAAATGAGCAAAGGAGATTTGGAAGCACCTCGACTGTAGACTACCAGAACCGAAGTTTCTGGTTTGCAGCCCCGACACTTACATTTGACATGGAGATATGGCCTTTTCGTTGCTTGGCAAGGAAGGATGGAAAGAAAAGCAGGAATGTTATAATTTGAGAAGTGATAGCAATGAATCAATAGAAATAGTGATTTTCCTGCTAAGAAAAACGCTGAGATCAAGCGCCCTGCAATAAAGCAATAAAACTCATCTGGAGAGAAGATCTCAAAGCATAGGACAACGCCTTGCCCAAAACTCTCCTCACACATCTGGTCTGGGTATTTAAGGGAAAGTGCAAAGCAGCCATGTGGGATCTTCTGTAGCCAGAAACCCCCATGCAGAGATGGGTGAATGTCTGAAGACACTCACACATCACTGTGTGTATATACATTTCTTACTCTTAGAGTCATCTTTGAGCAATTGATGGTATGTATTTATTATTTCTGAACTGGCTTCTAATTGTCTAACTATGTAATTGGTATGATACATTTTTACTTGACAAATAAAATGTAATATTTGATTTACTCTGGATTCTTCTGGAATCATTATGACCAGTAGATTATTGGAGTCCATATTTACGCAAATCTAGGTCAAACTGGAGGCTCAATGAAAGGAGCATGTTGCATATCATGTGAAACCTTTGGATTTCTGTCTATCAACTGACTTAGCAAGTTGCAGTATCGTGACTAAGAAAACTGTGTTTTTGTATGAACAAGCATGTGGCGGTTCGACTCAAATGCATTAGTAAACTCTGCACCCTCTGACAAAGAATCAGAAACTGACGAATTTGTGTTGTGAGATCCGTGCAGACCGGGTCGTGTGACTCAAGCGATATGGGTCCATAATGAACGAATAATTGAAAGTACAGGATACCCAGAATAATCAAATATCTAAATTAATACATGACCGATTAATTCCTTAATTAGAAACACAATCTAAAGCCCTATTCGGACGGGATTAGTTTTACATGGGGAGGTGGGGGGTAAAGTAATTATTACCAGAGCTTCTCAGTGATTTTAGTCCCGTCCGAATGTGCCATCTCAGTAATCATTACGGACAATGTCAGTAAAGATTATGGCGACTTTTACCTTATGTAAAAAGGTCCGGAAAAATTACCTCAGGTAATACTAATCCCATTTGAATAGACCCGCTGTAAATATGTACAGTAAAATTCCGTCATTTCCTGTTTAAAAGTAGTTTTCTGCACATTTTTCAAGCATGGAAGCACTTGAAGAAACATTCATTTGTGTTGTAGGTGGTGGGACAAGTCTGTGGCAAACCTCAAGTATTTTCTATACCATTCAGAGCAAAAAAAAGAAGCAATTGTCAGAGGCACAAAACTAATGTGCATATTTTTATCAGGGACATGATAGCGGCAGCGTAGATGAGGAATGATATCCCTTGCTTTAACTTTAAAGATCTCCTTGTTTGCCTACGCAACAAGAGATTAAACCTAAATTGGAATAACATCATCCAAATTTTTTTCTGGTACTCAACAGAGGGCTATAAATTAAAATTCTGAGGTAAAGAATGTCTTGCTACATGTTTATTTGCTTTGCTGCAACAACGTTGCAACACTGAAAATTAGCAAATGGTCATGTTAACTTGTGAAAAAATCTTGTGATTGGATGAACCAAAAGATAAAAAGGAACAAAATCTTTCACTGAAATCCTTTGTATGTGAAATGTAAAGCTGGACAAAACAGTGTTGTGAAACTAAAAATTTTCAAAAGAAAAGATTTGGTTAAAATTCTGTCTCAGTCCTGGAGAACTGCTGCCATGCAGAAGTCCTAGATACTGCAATTGGGAAAATACACTAAATGTTAAAACTGATGTACATAATGATAATTATGATGTCACTGAGAGGCTTGTAACCAAGCCTGAGGGTTTCACCCATTCAGAGGACATGCTCAGCTTGTCTTTGTTTCATGAAGGAAATTTAGCCAAAGAATGAATTACTACATCAAATTACTTTAAAAATCATTCAAGAAGTGCTAAAAAGGTTTATGACTGATGTCACAAATGGTGTAAACAGCACTGTTTAAGGCTCAGTCTTATAAAACATAGCTTTTACCTTGGTCTTATTTCAGACTTTAAAATCACTGCACTCTTGTATTTTAGTGTCTCAAAAGTGACTGAAAAAATTAACAGACAATTAACAGAATTAATCTTCGTGCTGTCAATCAGACCTGTGTCTGTCCAACCTTTCTTTTCATATCCAATAGGTTTTCAAAGGAATGTAATTGATAACATCTTAGCCCAAAAATAAGAAAATTGTGTCCAATTCTATATTGTAGTCACAAAAATTTTTAAATGATTTGAGCAATGATTTGACCCAATATTCACAGCATCAAAGTCTATATCTCCAGTTTAACTTGTTGCTGTGAACACAATGTACATGCCAACACAGCTGTAGCTGCAGGGCCAAATGCCTTCTAAAAGATCAATGAGATGATAACAAGTCACTCTGGACAAATTATTCAGCCAAGACCTTCTTGAGACCAGCAAATAAAATAATTTTTAATTTATACTATTTTGATATAATATAATTTATATTATGATCACATTATGATATATATTATATTATAATGGCCAGGGATGGCCTTTAATCTCATGATGATTCAAGCAATGGTTTAGAAGAAGAAAGAATTTTGGAGAAGAGCAGAAGGAATTAGAATGTAGTAAGATGGAACCAGAATGTAGACAGAAGTTGGGAGCACTATCAGTGCAGGAAGAATTATAAGGGATCAACGGAAGGGTTCAAATTTGTAATTTTGTTAGACACATTGTTCTTATAGAACACACATTCTAGTTGTTTGTGCTACTACATGTGCACCTAGACTAGTTGAGTTTATTCTTTAAAACATGACTACTTTACTGTAAGTGATGCGTGACACGCTTTTTTTAAGTGTTTCACGCATATAGGTCACACATACAGACACACATACAGGTCTCCTAAGTGGAACACTCAGCATGGTCTGCAGTTAGACCATGTACAGGACCATAGAATTGCCATAAGGCTACAATCTTTATCTTCTATCTGTGCAAGAATCTTTATTGAGAAAAATTACAATGCCCAGTATTTACCAACTAAAATTATCAACCTGATTGTCATATCTTGAATAGGCTAAATCCATTCAAGATCAAAACATGATTTAAATTACATTCTATTGATCTGTAACCCAGTGACAATGGGAGGTACAAGTTTTGATTTTCCTTTGCAACAAAACCACAAACAAAGCGGACAAGTGTTAGTAAACTCCTCTCTGGGAGCACTAGATCACATAGGATCTTAAACATGAACAGTCAGATCTGACCATTAACACTCAGTGTATCTGGCCTTTTCCTTTGCAGGAACACAATCATAATTAAAGCTGCAAGCAGCGATGAAAGGGCCCTCGCACCCAGGCTAACTGCCACCCGTTGGCCTTAGGAAAATACAGGAGAATTATGGCAAAGTCATTTGAAAGTGCCACACTTCCTGCTGCCAACAGGTGGCGCTTTGACCGTAACCGAATATTGTGATATAGATGTGTTCGGGCCAGAAATATTATCAAACATGTGAAGTTTGAAGCAGATTGGACATTGTATGCCTGAGTTACAACAACTTCCTGTTTCATGGCGTTAATCGCATACATTAGCACTTAGCCAAGTGTTGCATGATTTAACGTGTTTCTAGCATGTTTGGTACTTTGTGGCATATTGAAATGTGTTTCTGGTAGTGAATTACAAGTGTAAAGCATGCCATTTCCTGTTGCCAGCAGGTGGCACTATGACTAACTGAACATTGGCATATAGATGTCTTTAGGCCAGGACTCTCATCACACATGTGAAGTTTGGGGCAGATCGGACATTGTATGCCTGATTTACAACAGCTTCCTCTTTCATGTCGAAACATCAGACTTTGTCAGTCCACCACGGACACGCCCTTCAGCGAAAACTCAAGATCTTTGATATTTATATCATCGCTAAGGTCTTAAGATTAGACTGATAACATATGATGTTGATCTGGTTAAATCTCTATGAGGAGTTAATCAGAGTGTAAAACATGTAATTTCCTGTGTCCCGCAAATGGCGCTATTACTGTAACTGAATATTGTCATGAAGATGTCTTCAGGTCAGGACATGTGAAGTTTGGGGCAGATCCAACGTTGTTTGCCAGAGTTACAACAACTTCCTGTTTCATGGCGAAACATACACATGGCCGCCACAGACACACCCTTCAGGGAAAAATCTAGATTTTCACAATGAAACGTCGCAAAGGCCTTTAGATTAGACTGACCAAATATGACATTGATCTGATTAAAGCTCTAGGATGAGTTCGTTAAAGTACAGCGTCTGGAAATTGCAAAAAATGGCAAGTTAATTCAAAATATCTGACTTCCTGTTCGGTTTCAGATTTTGCTCCAAGAGACTTTTTTTACGTACTGGGCTGTTAAATGTGTGTACCGAATTTTAAAATCTACGTGAAATGTAGCGCGAGGGGCACTACGTTAGGTGGCGCTATCGAGCCATTTTGCCACGCCTAATGCTGCGACCCATAACAGACGTAAATTTTCACCACTTCTGACACGTGTGCAAAGTTTCATGAGTTTTCAAGCACGTTTAGATCCTCAAAAATGCGATTCACTTTGGAGAATAATAATAATAATTAAAGCTGCAAGCAGCATTGAGAGGGCCCTCGCACCCGGGCTCACCGCCACCCGTTGGCCTCAGGAAAACAGCGAACAGTGGGCGTCATGCATTTAAGTGAGTTAATACAGGAGAATTATGCCAAAGTCATTTCGAAATGACACACTTCCTGCGGCCAGCAGGTGGCGCTTTTACCGTAACTGAATTTTGCCATGTTGATGTCTTCAGGCCAGGACTATCATTGAACACATGAAGTTTGAAGCAGATCGGACATTGTATGCCTGAGTTACAACAACTTCCTGTTTCTTTTGTGGCGTTAATCGCATACATTAGCACTCAGCCAAGTGTTGCATGATTTAACGTGTTTCTAGCATGTCTGGTACTTCGTGGCATGATGAAATGTGAATCTGGTGGTGAATTACAGTATAAAGCATGCCACTTCCTGTTGCCAGCAGGTGGCACTATGACTAACTGAATATTATCATATAGACGTCTTTAGGCTAGGACTCTTATCACACATGTGAAGTTTGGAGCAGATCGGACATAGTATGCCTGAGTTACAACAGCTTCCTCTTTCATGGCGAAACATCAGACTTTGTCAGGCCGCCACGGACACGCCCTTCAGCGAAAACTCAAGATCTTTGATATTTACCATCGCTAAGGTCTTAAGATTAGACTGACAACATATGATGTTGATCTGGTTAAATCTCCATGAGGAGTTAATCACAGTGTAAAACATGTCATTTCCTGTTGCCTGCAGGTGGCGCTATGACTGTAACTGAATATTGTTATGAAGATGTCTTCAGGTTAGGACTCTAATAAAGCATGTGAAGTTTGGGCAGATCCGACATTGTTGTCTGAGTTACAACAACTTCCTGTTTCATGGCGAAACATCAAACTTTGTCAGGCTGCCACGGACACGCCCTTCAGTGAAAACTCTAGATCTTCGCAATTTAATGTCACAAAGGTCTTTAGATTAGACTGACCAAATATGACATTGATCTGAATAAAGCTCTAGGAGGAGTTCGTTAAAGTACAAAGTCTGGAAAATGCAAAAAACGGTGATTTAATTCAAAATATCTGACTTCCTGTTCGCTTTCGGATTTCGCTCCAAGAGAATTTTTTGTAGGTACTGGGCTGATAAATTTGTGTACCGAATTTCAAAACCCTAGTGAAATGTAGCGAGCGGGGCTGTACGTTAGATGGCGCTATCGAGCCATTTTGCCACGCCCAATTCCGAAACCCATAACAGACGTAAATTTTCACCACTTCTGACGCGTGTGCAAAGTTTCATGAGTTTTCGAGCACGTTTAGGCCCTCAAAAAAGCGATTTACTTTGGAGAAGAAGAATAAATATAGCTGCGAGCAGCGATGGCGGGCCCAAGCCCGGTGGCACCGCCACCCCGGTGGCTTCAGGGCAACTGTGCACAGCGGGCAATAGGCATTTAAAACGGTAAACATCAAAGGACTATG
>JAOTNS010003637.1:0-67445 GCA_028476615.1 Culter alburnus
GTGCAGGGGCCTTTCATCGCTGCTTGCAGCTTTAATTATTAGGGCCAAAGCCCAAGGGCTGAAGGCCCTATTGTTTTCTTTAGGATTATTAGGGCCAAAGCCCAAGGGGCTGAAGGCCCTTTTGTTTTCTTTAGGGAACTTTAGGAAATTATTTTTTTTCCGACTATTCGGGCATTTTTGGGGCCCTTACCATGCTCAAAAACTCTTGAAAATTTGCACACACATTGGAATCCGCGGCCATCAGGGCCGGGCAGAAGCTGGTACCCGGGCGTGGCAGGGGGGCTCGACAGCGCCCCCTTGAATTGGGTCCGAAAACTTGGTCCATATATCAAACACGCTTGCACATACAAATATAAAACTCGGTACACATATAGACCTCATCGGGCCAAACAACGTTCG
The DNA here is from genome assembly GCA_028476615.1 of Culter alburnus. Classification (NCBI taxonomy): domain Eukaryota; kingdom Metazoa; phylum Chordata; class Actinopteri; order Cypriniformes; family Xenocyprididae; genus Culter; species Culter alburnus. Next base: position 400 of record JAOTNS010003637.1, read on the forward strand.
TACTCTAAGTTATACGTCACCTCAACAGGAAGTCAGCTATTATGGGTTGTTTGAAAAACGCATGCTCTGGAATTTGATATACTCCTCCTAGGCGATTAATCTGATTGCCACCAAACTCGGTCAGCATGAACTCAAGACATTGAGGATGCAAAATTGCGAGCGGATTTTTGATATCTCAAACGGTTTGGCCATGGCGAGGCAACGAATTTATGGCGAGAAAAGGGAAACACGAAATGTGTTATAACGTCGGCATACATTGATTGATGTTAATGAAACTTCAGCAGTGTGTTTGTTATAGGAGTCTGATCACATGAATGTGACTACTGTGAGTCAAAGTTATAGCGCCACCAATTGGCAGCAGGAAGTGTGTCACTTTCAAAATGCTTTGAGATCACCCTATTTTTTTTACCTGTTTTGTTTCAAACTTCATCAGTGTAATGTCAATACACAGCAGATGTAGACCTGTGAAAAGAATCGTGATATCTCAAACACTGTTGCCATGGCAACGCATCAAACTTTAATTTTCGTTATGGATGCTTTTGAGACACTTAGCATGCTTCAAATTGCATGAAACTCGATACAAACGTCAGATGCCAACCAGTATACATGGGCAAAGCCGTAGAAACAGGGGGGAGCAGGGCCTCTATAGCGCCATCTTTTGACAAAAGTGGGGGGGTTAGTTTAACCTACAGTCACCAAACTCAGGACACATATTGTTCTCATTAAGCTGGACAACTTTCTAATTACAGTCATTAGCTGTGACCAACAGGAAGTCAGATATTTTGGTTTGAATGTGGATTTTTTCATAACTCACATAGACGTAGGTCTCTCTCCACCCATAGACTGTAAAAAAAGATGGACGACGCGACGCCGCTTCCTTCCATTGTATTGAACTGAAGCCATAAGGGACGCCGATGGGCGCTGACACGTTACGCAAAAATGTCAGTTTGGAACCTGGGCATGCGCAGAAGGAATCGTCAGTGGAGCCCGGAGGCGGAGTCGCGGTATCAAACTTCCGCCCAGACGGCTGCGTCATCATTGATGTATTTTAAATAGGCTATATAAATTATACGTAATTTAGAATTCTCCCTATAAAATAATAGGCTATTCTGTTCTAGAGCAATAATATTTTTGAAACAGCAAATTCAGTAGATAAACTCAATATAATATGCCACTAGAAACAACTCTAAAATGTCAAAAACGGTCCTGCCATTTTAAATAAAAGGTTTAAACTAACGTTACAGGAGATCGATTGCTGTAGACAGTGCTCTATAATTAATTAGAGTAGGCTATCATTAGTTTTATTCTGCTATTATTATTTTATACCCATAAAAATAATTAGTAACTGCCAGATAACGATCACCTGCTTTTTCCGTCATGGCTAACGTTAGGCATGTTATCTTGACTAATAACGTTTATTAATTAGCTTATGAAGCCCACATTTAACCTTACCGAGAAAAGTTCAGATATCCGTCAGATCCTGTAGGTCAGTTAGTACAGTTTACTGCTGAGCAGCTCAATTTGTCGGTGTGAAATAACACAGAAACTGAAAAATTAATAGTTATTTATTTATCTTCACTCTCCCCTTGAAGCCCCGACAGTCCTCAGACGAGCTGTCAATCAACTGTGAATCACGATGACACGCCCCTTTTCTATAGCACCAAATTGCTAGCTAAAATCAAACTTATCACAAAAACGAACAATTGAATATAAATCAGCGTGATGACAACTACCTTAAATGACCAGGACCATCTTTCGGAAAATTTTATTTGAAGCATAATTTATTTTTATGTTTTAACTTAAGTCTCATTCGTCTGCATTGAACGGGCGGGGTTTATGACCTGTACTGCATCCAGCCTCCAGGGGGCGATCAAAGAGCCCGCAGCTTCACTTTTCAGGACGTATGAGGCACACCCGGTCCAACCCCCCTACCCCCTCCCTCCTCCTAACTCCTCACACCAGTCTGTGTGTGTGTGTGTGTGTGTGTGTGTGAGTGAGTGAGTGAGTGAGTGAGAGAGAGAGTGAGAGAGTGTTTTACACCCTTGATCAGTTAACTCTTTTATTGTAGACTCACTGTGAGTTTAATCCCAACCCTGATCAAACACCTGAAGCAGCGAATCTTATTTGTAGGCCACTGACAACATAGTATTACATTATTAGTTTGATAATTAGGTTAATTAAAATATAAAAACACACTGCAAATGATAGACTTCACACTCATTTGAAATTGAACTATGACACTTGTAACTCGGGTAATCAGGTTGATATAAAGAAAGCTAAAGAAAAAAAAAAAAAAGAGAGAAAAGTTCCAGAAGGAAAACTGTTTTGTCCAATGACGGCTCTCATTTCAGTGACTGACTCTCCTAAGAGCCAATGTTAGCAGCACTCTCATAAGGCCCGCCCACAGGCTGCGCCGGCGCTGTTGCACTGCGTGAGAGGCAGAGAGAGAGAGAACGAGTCTGACGAAGCAGAGACCCTCCGTAAAAGCTTTTAATATAGAGAGAAAAGAGATTAAATGCAATAAATAGATCATATTTCTGAACGGATGTGGCCACATGAAGCTGTCATCGGGGTGAGAAGTCGACGAGGCACCAACGGAGAATCGGAGTGTTGCAAATGAGCTTGTTTCTTTGAATATATGTGAAGTTATTGCCTTGGTGAGTTTCATTCTAAGTCATATCATATTATGTGAGAAAAGAGTCACTAACTCAATAAGTAAATTGATATGAGAAGTGACATATATATGCCGATTTATATGCGCTGTAGTAATAGCACAAGGACTAAAGCTAACTCGTGTGAAAGTGCTAATGAGCTAATGAGATGTCATGAAGTGTGATGATTAAGTGTCAATAAGTTCAAAAAGTGTTGAAATGATGAGTTAATGTATTATTTGAAGTGTATACAAGATATTTGCTGTTGATGTTTGAATTTGATATTAATTGTTTTGTTTATGCAAGGCTAGGTTTTTTTCCTATGTTTATTTCTACGTGATCTCCTGCGCGAGTTTACTGTTTTGTGCCATATTTATGGTGCGTTCAAGTCATGTCGGAAAGATCGTATTTACGAGCAGAACCGACATGAACGCCACCACAATGTCGTAAATACCAGTGGGAAGCTCGTAATTTTCTTTAAGCTCCGATCTGTACGAGTTGGGGGCGTGTCAGTCAGAAACATAGTGAAATACCACAATACTTACAGGTATTTAGCAGTGACATTGTCAGGCTTTTCTGTTTACAATGAAGTAAGCTGATTACCAGTAAAAAAAATACGAATGCATCACAATATAAAAATGTAATATGTAACAATAAAGTTTACAATGGCTTCATAAATTAATAATAAAAAAAAAGCAACATACAACTAATGCACATTCTTTGCTCTACATTTTTTAGAAGCAGAAGTGTTGTTATTTTGTGTAATTAATTTAGAGAAGGCACACCGCCATCATACTCAGACAAAAGTGACTTGAACGTACCTACAGTCGTACACACGACTTCCCACCTCGTAAATACGAACTTCCCAGGAGGACTTGGACGCACCATTAATCCTTTTGGAGAAGAATTGTCTGTGTATCAGACACAATTAAATGTGCACAATGGTGAGCTACCCATGGACCTGGTTCCACTTTGAACTGCTTTGAAATCATCAACTGGTAGGAAAATTTAAATTGTATTTATTTTATTTTTTTGGACCCCATAACAGTATATATCATGAGTAATAATCACACAACAATACAGGCGAACATGCACTTGATACAGTGTATTTGTGTATCCATTATTGCAGTGTCTGCAGCATCCTCTCTTCGTTTTTACTGGTAAATGTGCAGTCATGTCTTTGTGTACATCCAGACGGGGTGGTCCGATGACATCTTGGCATTCTGAAATGGAAAAAGTTAAAAAAATAAATAAGTGAATAATACATATGGGTCTTATATTGTAGTAGATAAACTGAAAAAATAGACAGGGTGGTAGACCATGTGTTGAGGGTAGAGATCTAAGAATTATCCATCAAAGTATTATAATTTCAATGCAAATGCTAATCAAAATTCTAATCAAAATACTGTCTGGATCACCTATTATGCTTTCTACATATCATACTAAAAGTAACACATGCATACCCCCAGAGTACTTACAGGTTCATATTCAAGACCATTCACAGACATTCAGAGCCTGTTTTTTATATCCTAATGCTATAAACTGCTACCTGGGCAACACTCATAAAAAAATCTCAGGAACATTTAGAAGTTAAAAAACAAATAAACTACAAGGATACAGGGAGTTTCAGATACTGCTCTGGATGATGGAGTCTCAAATTCCACATACAATTTATTCCTGTGTTTAATTATGGTCTAAACTAAACTAAGTACAAATTTAACAGAAAAGCACATTTAGAACTTAGTAACAATGAATCTAACAGTTTAAATTTCAATTTGTGACCATGTGAGAAGTGCAGTGTCCTTATGTGATGTGTAGGAGCACAGGCTATTTTGACTACCACTCTAGCCCAACGTTGTAGAATTACGACATGGTATAACATCTCTAAATCAAATTTGATTAATGTTTTCCAAAATAACTAAATATACCTGTGTTCTAGACATTGTAATAAACACACACACACACACAAAAAAGGAATTTTACTTACTTGAATCTTGACAAATCCAGTCATGTAAAAAAAAAAAAAAAGGAGATGAGCTTGATGCGAAGTTTGTAGGTAGAGTGATTTCATGGTCAGATGACCGGACATATAAACACTTCTTCTATCCAATAGCATTGTGAGGACAAACAGTAGAACCCATTAACTATGTAAATGTGGTCTTGAGAGAAAAAAAAAACAAACATTTGCAAGCCATTTGCAAACAATGAGCTTTACCTTTTAACCATTTTATTGCAGACTCACTGTGCTTCAGAGTTTGCCAACTCTAATCAAACACACCTGAAGCAGCTAATCAGGCCAGTTTATTTGTAGGCCACTGACAACATAGTATTACGTTTATTAGTTTGATAATTAGGTTAATTCAAATTTAAAAACACTGCAAAAGATAACTTCACACTCATTTGAATTTGAACTATGACACTATATCACTATTGTTACAGGACTAGTTTTCTAAATGTTCGAGTTACAATTATTATTTTTACAATTAAATTACTTTTAAAATAAATTATTGATATAATTCAAATTATATTAAAATTATAATAAAATCTTTAAGTACATTTCACAAGATTATAAAAGTGGCTATAAAAGTATAAAACTCAGTACACATATAGACATCATCGGGCCAAACAATTTTCGTACTCTAAGTTATACGTCACCTCAACAGGAAGTAAGCTATTACGGGTTGTTTGAAAAACACATGCTCTGGAATTTGATATACTCCTCCTAGGCGATTAATCCGATCACCACCAAACTCGGTCAGCATGAAGTCAAGACATTGATGATGAAAAATTGCCAGCGGATTTTTGATATCTCGAACGGTTTGGCCGTGGCGAGGCAACGAATTTATGGCGAGAAAAGGGAAACAGGAAGTGTGTTATAACTTCTGCATACATTGATTGATGTTTATGAAACTTCAGCGGTGTGTTCGTTATAGGAGTCTGATCACATGGATGTGACTATTGTGAGTCAAAGTTATAGCGCCACCAACTGGCAGCAAGAAGTGTGTCACTTTCAAAATGCATTGAGTTCACTCTGTTATGTTTACCTGATTTGCTTCAAACTTCATCACAATAATGTCAATACACAGCAGATGTAGACCTGTTAATGTCTGTGATATATTAAATATTGTTGCCATGGCAACACGTCAAACTTTAATAATATTCTTGGGCATTTTTGAGGCTCTTAACATGCTTCAAACTGCATGAAACTCAACACACACATCAATATTGTCATCCAGTAGATATGGGCAAAGCCTTATAAACGGGCGTGGAGCACGGGCTCTACAGCGCCACCTTTTGACAAAAGTGGGGGGGTTAGTTTAACCTACAGTCACCAAACTCGGTACACATTTTGTTCTCATTATTCTGGAAAACTTTCTAATTTACAGTCATTAGCTCAGACCAACAGGAAGATAGATAATTTGGTTTTAATGTGGATTTTTTGAATAAACAGGCTCTGAATTTTAAAGTACTACTTATAGGGACTTCATTCAATTCAGACCAAACATTTTTTTACCATGGTGCTAAGATATTGAAGATGTTAAATTGAGAACGAATAATGGATATCTCGAACAGTCATGCCATGGTGATAGATTAAATTAATGTCAAAAAAGGGAAACGGAATGACTCTAATTTTCTATTAAAAACACTATGCACAATTAATTTATACATAGAATAATACAAATGTTTTAAATAAACACAATTTATTCATTTTTTTCAATTCAGAAAGCGTATTAGTTAAAAATAGGCAGATTAATTATATCTGATTTAAAAAAAATGATACATGTCATACATAGAGCAACCACTAGAGGGCAGCATATACCTATTTTCTTTGTGTGTGGGTCTCTGTGTCACTGTCTGTGTATCACTTTTATGTGTTTATGTGTGCATTACAATCTTAATTTTTTCTAAATGTTGCTTGAGTTAGTTATTTTTTACAATTACAGTAAGAATCTTTGGTAACACTTTATAATAACTCACGCTATGAAGTATTAGTTAAGCATTATTTAAGCATCAGTAAACAGTCAATTCATCATTTATAAAAACATTAATAGAAATTTGTTAGCCATTTTTAAATACAGCTATAAATGCTTTGTTTTTGATTTATAAGCATAGTTTAATAATTGTATTTTCATACTTTATTAAAGATCAATTTATCATTTCTAAATTATGTATTACATTATTGACAAACCAGTTATTTAGGAGCTGTCAGTGGTTCATATGCTCATTTAGGAAGTGTAAGTAAATGATCAATAAAATTTTTAAATGTACATTTATGCATCTTATTATTTAGACATATAGTAATAGTTACTTAGTGTGTTAATAAATGCTTTATTAACACATATTCCTAGTGTCAAAATTACCTCAGTACTAACTTTAAAACATTAGGGACAGCAGTGCAGAAGATCACTGAACCTTTAAATCTCATTAATAAAAGCTTTACAAAGCATGAATAGTCCTCACTTTAGATGAGCTCACAAAAATAGTTACCAAACCACTTCTAAATGTTTTATAATTACCTGAATTAATCATGAATTACGGTAGGAATATTTGTTAATAAAGCATTTATTAATGCACTAAGTAACTATTATGTTTAATAATAAAATGTATAAATGAATGTTTAAATAGTTTATTAATCATTTACTTACAATTCCTAAATGATCTTATGTGACAACTCCTAAATAACTGGTTTGTAAATAATGTAATACCTAATTTTAGAAATGATAAATTGATCAGTAATAAAGTATGAAAAGCATTTATAGCTGTATTTATAAACTGCTTACTAATGTCTATTAATGTTTTATTAATTATGAATTGACTGTTTAGTAATGATTAACTAATGCTTCATAGCGTGCAGTTATTATAAAGTGTTACTGAATTTTTAAATTCATTATTTATTGATATAATTCAAATTTATTAAAAACCCGTTTCAGTAAAATTTCACATGATTATAAAAGTGTCTGTTAAAATAAAACTTGCATAAGTGAGCAGAAAAATCTAGACATGTACCTTATTATTACCTGAGACTGACATTAAAATTGTCTTGGCAGGTTTTGTGATTTGGCTCTATTTATTAATTTTTCATTTTATTTTTATCTTATACCACACATATTAAAATGAAATTAAAGCATGCTTTTGGTGCATAAGATTGGTGCACAAACAACAGCTCAGGGAGGTCAAAAAACACATGAAGAGAAGTGTGAGGATTATACAACATCAGCAACCACAGACATTCACATTAAGGCTGGATTAGTTATTTCAGAGCACTGTGGAGATTGCACAAATAACAGTATGTAATTTGCTCTAGAATTTTTATAGGGGTTGTCTGAAGCCGAGTTCAGACTGCACGATTTTCAAAGAAGTCGGGTCATTGTTCTTTTCGCACTGCATGACTATCTTGGCCAGCATTCAGTCGCTGCTGTGTTCAAACTGCACGATGGATCTGCGACACAAGGTTTCACACTGCATGACTTTACAATGGGAAGAATCGCAGACAACTCTGTCTGGCACGCAAACTACGTTCACAACCAAACACACGGGAGATGTGACAAGGAAACAACGCGATATCATGTGTGCAAGACCAGAGTTCTCACGTGAGACTGGGTTTATTATTAAAAATGGTAGCCCGCAAGAAGCTTGCGATTTGAATTGCCTGTGCGCTGATTTGCAGCGAAAACAGGAAAAAGAAAAGAAGAATATGGAGGAGGAAATGGTTGGGAAGACTGTGGATTGTGTGTTCTGCATCGAGAGTTGGAGGTAAATACATAACTTTTCAATGTGCTGCTGTTGCGGATGGTCAAGCAAATGTTTGTGCTTTGTTTCTGTTTGATAGAATTGTAATGTTTATGTGTACGAAGCCATGCTTGCTGATATGTGGTCTATAACTCCCCGCTGGTCGGTATCTTGCTCTCTCATTGGCTGTCAGTCATTGCCGATGTAGTTTTCAGTCAGAACACTGTTCACACAGCAGGATTTTGAATCGCCGACAGGTCCAGATATTTAGCATGCCAAATATCACAGGCGTCGGCGACTCGTCGGCGATTCTCTCAGATCGCATCTTTGCTCATTAACACTGTGTGATTGTCACTCGCCTGAACGAGCAACGATTTGCCTGATTTCGGGTAATTGTCTGTGATTTCACAAAACTTTAAACAATCTCATGCATGTGGCTTTTGTGGTTTGTCATCATAGCAGCATCAGCAGCTGCAGTAAATGTTGTGTGAAATTGACATAGTCCTTTTATGTTTAAACCGTTTTAAATGCCCATTGCCCGTCGTGCACAGTTGACCTGAAGCCATCGGGGTGGCGGTGCCACGGCTTTGGCCCGTCATCGCTGCTCGCAGCTATATTATTATTATTTTTTTTCTAACTTTTTGGGGTTTTTGGGGCCCTTAACATGCTCAAAAACTCTTGAAATTTTGCACACGGGTCAGAACCGCGGCCATACAGCCGGAGAAAAGCTGGTACCCGGGCGTGGCAGAGGGGCTCGACAGCGCCCCCTTGAATGGGTCAGAAAACGTGGTCCATATCAAACACGCTTGCACATAAGTATAAAACTCGGTACACATATAGACTCATCGGGCCAAACAACTTTCGTACTCTAAGTTATACGTCACCTCAACAGGAAGTCAGCTATTATGGGTTGTTTGAAAAACGCATGCTCTGGAATTTGATATACTCCTCCTAGGCGATTAATCCGATCACCACCAAACTCGGTCAGCATGAAGTCAAGACATTGATGATGAAAAATTGCCAGATTTTTGATATCTCAAACGGTTTGGCTGTGGCGAGGCAACGAATTTATGGCGAGAAAAAGGGAAACAGGAAATGTGTTATAACTTCTGCATACATTGATTGATCTTTATGAAACTTCACGAGTGTGTTGGTTGTAATAGTCGATCACATGGATGTGACTATTGTGAGTCAAAGTTATACTGCCACCAACTGGCAGCAGGAAGCGTGTCACTTTCAAAATGCTTTGAGATCACCATTTTATTTTTATCCGATTTGCTTCAAACTTCACCACAATAATGTCAAAACATGGCAGATGTAGACCTTTGAAAAGAATTGTGATATCTCAAACATAGTTGCCTTGGCAACACGTCAAACTTTTATAATATTCTTGGCGTTTTTGAAGCCGTTAACATGCTTCAAATTGGATGAAACTCGACACACATATCATTATTGTCATACAGTAGATATGGACAAAGCCTTAGAAACGGGCGGGGAGCAGGGGCTCTGCAGCGCCACCTTTTGACAAAAGTGGGGGGTTTAGTTTAACCTACAGTCACCAAACTCGGTACACTTATTGTTCTCATTAAACTGGACAACTTTCTCATTTACAGTCATTAGCTCTGACCAACAGGAAGTCAGATATTTTGGTTTAAATGTGGATTTTTCAAACATTCTTACGCACATACTTAAGCTCTCTTAGACGTAGGGTCTCAGTCCCCCTACCTCCCTCTGTGTGTGTGTGTGTGTGTGTGAGTGAGTGAAAGTGAGAGACAGAGAGAGTTTTACAGCCTTTTATTGCAGACTCACTGTGCTTAAGAGTTTATTTCCAACCCTTACTCAAACACATCTGAAGCAGCTAATCAGGCCAGTTCATTTGTAGGCCACTGACAACATATTATTATATTATTAGTTTGATAATTAGGGTTAATTCAAATATAAAAACACACTGCAAAAGCATGCTTTTGGTGCATAAGATTGGGGCACAAACAACAGCTCAGGGAGGTCAAAAACAAAGTGTGAGGATTATTGACTAGCCTTATTCCTGACTAGCCTACTGCGTTTCAAATTACGGGTTCCACTTCCGGTTTGGTGAACTTCCATTCAAAAAAACTGAAACTTATCGTTTCAAATCATATGGTTGCCCTACAATTAAAGCTTATCTGTCAGCTTGACTGAATCAGCTGTCAATTTCTTTCATGGTTTATTTTCAGACATCATGAGAATGACATAACGCTTGGTATTGTAATATGTTATAACAAAAATATCTATGGCAAGAGCTCTTTTCAGCAGCTGCTTTCTATCCTCCAGAATATTTTATTTTGTCTCTTTGCATACTGCTGTAATAGTATGAAAAAGGACAGCATATACTGTACATTTGTGGTCTGTTCTCTCTATATAATTTACAATACATCCCATTAATAATTCACTGGAATGCACAAAGAATCTCCTCAAAGCCTCACGTCTCTTTCCAGGTTTGTTTCACAGGTATCACACAATGCTGAAGTTCATGACCTTTTTTTAAGGCAATGTATTACATAATGCATATATATATCACTATAGCATATGTTCAACCCATCCGTTATTGCTGTGGAAAAAATCACACCTTTACATGGCTTGTTGAAATTACGTTGTTGATGCTTTCACACTTTTAAATGTCCATTTATTGTTCATTGGTTGAAGGGTGAGTAGAATAATGTCATCTTATGTACCCAGTTTAAAAGATCATAGTGTCTATCACTGACTGTTTACAGTTTAACGGAAATTACTCCCATAATTCGTGCAAAGCGTCGTGGGGCGTTGGAATAAGGTGGATACAACATCAGCAATCACAGACATTCGCATTAAGGCTAATTAGATTTCTCAGGCACGGTGGAAACTGTTAGTCTTTTTTTTTTTTAAGTTCGAATGACAAAATAGCTGTGTTAGGCACTGATTAAAGTGGATTGATTCTGTTTTCATTGTATGAGTTTTAATGAACTTTAAAACTTGGAAAATAAAACTGCATTGTTTAGGGTACAATGCAATATTTTGTGTGTAGTTATTTATTTGTAAATATTATGATATAATCAATGTTAAAATAATAGTTTGGTATAACACAACATTTACTTATAGTGCACAGCCTTAATATGGTTTGAAAGAAATATGTGTATAAATTTAATAAGGTAGTAGCAGTAGGAGTAAAAAAAAAAAATCATGTATTTGTCATCTTAAAGGAGGCAAGCTGACAGGGAAATATATGTACGAAAATATTTGTTATTCTAAAACTTGATCTATAGTGGACAATTGTAGTGTAATAGCAGTCTTCTGGTAGTTGAAATGGTTAAAAGTTAATAATATGCTGTTTGGACCAAAAACACTAAAAACATGGCTGAAGTTTGAAGTAAAAGCTGCTGCAGTAAATGTGGTGTGATATTGACATAGTACTTTTATGTTTAACCGTTTTAAATGCCCATTGCCCGCTGTGCACAGTTGACCTGAAGCCACCGGGGTGGCGGTGCCACCGGGCTTTGGCCCGTCATCGCTGCTCGCAGCTATATTATTTTTATTTTTTTCCGTCTTCGCGGGCTTTTTGGGGCCTTAACATGCTCAAAAACTCTTGAAAATTGGCACACACATTGGAATCGCGGCCATCAGGGCCGGGCAGAAGCTGGTACCCGGGCGTGGCAGGGGGGCTCGACAGCGCCCCTTGAAAAACTCGGTAAACAGACCTCATCGGGCCAAACAACTTTCGTACTCTAAGTTTATCCACCAACAGGAAGTCAGCTATTACGGGTTGTTTGAAAAACGCATGCTCTGGAATTTGATATACTCCTCCTAGGCGATTAATCCGATCACCACCAAACTCGGTCAGCATGAAGTCAAGACATTGATGATGAAAAATTGCCAGCGGATTTTTGATATCTCGAACGGTTTGGCCGTGGCGAGGCAACGAATTTATGCGAGAAAAGGGAAACAGGAAATGTGTTATAACGTCTGCATACATTGATTGATCTTTATGAAACTTCACGGTGTGTTGGTTATAGTAGTCTGATCACATGGATGTGACTATTGTGAGTCAAGTTATAGCGCCACCAACTGGCAGCAGAAGTGTCACTTTTAAAATGCTTGAGTCACTCTGTTATTTTACCTGATTTGCTTCAAACTTTCATAATGTCAAAACATGCAGATGTAGACCTGTGACAGGATTTTGATATTTGAAATATTGTTGCCATGGCAACACATCAAACTTTAATTTGAGTTTTAGCTATTCATTCAAATTGCATGAACTCGACACACACATCAATATTGTCAACCAGTAGACATGGACAAAGCCATAGAAATGGGCGTGGTGGAGGGGCTCAGTAGCGCCACCTTTTGACAAAAGTGGGGGGTTAGTTTTTCCTACAGTCACCAAACTCGTACATATGTTCTCATCAAGCCGGACAATTTCTAATTTACATCATTAGCTCCGACCAACAGGAAGTCAGCTATTTTGGTTTGAATGTAAATTTTTGAAAAAACAGGCTATGAATTTATACTACTACTCCTACAGGGTTTATACAATTTACACCAAACTTTTTAACTTGTTGTTAAACATGAAGTTGTTTAATTGCAAACGGATTTTGGATATCTCAAACGGTTTGGCCATGGCGAGGCAAGGAATTTATGGCAAGAAAAGGGAAACAAAGTGTTATAACTTCTGCATTCATTCATTGATTTTGATGAATCTTCTGCTGTGTGTTCGTTGTACAAGGCTGATCACATAGATGTGACTATTCTGAGTCACAGTTATAGCGCCACCAACTGGCAGCAGGAAATGTGTTACTTTCAGCATGCTTTTGAGATCAACATCTTATTTTTACCCGATTTTCTTCAAACTTCTTTTGAATAATGTCAAAACATGGCAGATGTAGACCTTTGAAAGAAATTGTGATATCTCAAACACAATTACCTTGGCAACGCATCAAACTTTAATATTCATTTTGCATGCTTTTGAGACTCTTAGCATGCTTCAAATTGTTTGAAACTCCATACACACATCAGGATTCTTAGCCAGCAGACATGGGCAAAGCCTTAGAAACAGGCAGGGAAGAGGGGCTTAATAGCACCACCTTATAGTGCAGTAAATGTAGAGTGAATTTGACATAGTCCTTCGATGTTAGACCGTTTTAACTGCCTGTTGCCGCCGTGCACAGTTGCCCTGAAGCCACCGGGGTGGCGGTGCCACCGGGCTTGGGCCCGTCATCGCTGCTCGTTTTGTTGTTGTTGTTGTCCGTCAGAGTGGATCTAAAGGATCTATCCATCAGAGCAGGGGCCTGTACCATGATGGTAGATGAACAAACTCAGGGTTATAGGATTAGTTTCAAGTTGACAAAACCAAACCACTCCAATCTGGCTTTGTTGGTACCATGATGCTGATCATCAACTTTCTCTGTCAACTCAGGCTTTGATCCTGAGTTTGTGGGAGCGCGTGCACATGAATCCGTGACATCAGTGGCAAACAGCCAATCACATGCCTTGCAACAGAAATAAACTGTGATTCACTTCTCGCGAGAGAGCCAGCATGATTCAAAACTCTTTCGCTGAAAATGAAGAATTTAAATGCCTTTACACTAATGGAAAATACTTGTCTGTGAAAGAGGACAAATAAAAGAAATGATCTTTCTCTATCAGTGCAAGTGAAAGTTGTGAAGTTAGTTGATAATATATAGTGATAGAGACTTAAACATACAAGGTCACATGTAGTAATTTTTAAAGAGTATATTTACTCCTTATTTAGGCCTATATTACATATGATTATATATATAATATATTAATATTCATTGAAACTAAGTGCTTAATAACTACTGTTACACTAAATTTGCATGTGTGTAATGGATTAATAAAAATATAGATCATAATTATACAAATCATATATAAATTATATTATCATTAAAACCAGACAATTTCATCGTTAAATATTTGTTTTTACTATATAATGAACTTTAATTTAGAGGAAGAGAAACTGGGGGAGTGACTTTATTGCGTTGGGTGTTTCAGTGTCACTTAGCTTACGTCTGATTGGTCCAATTTCAGTTTGAGATCTCTAACCCTGAACATAACCTGCCCCGGAGCAGGTTAGCCGTGGAGCGTAAGTTACTATGGCGATGAACACCACTAAAAGCCAAGTTACTTTCATGCTACCTAAAACCCAGGATTGGCGCAAACTAATCTGAAATTTACCTGGCTAGCCAGCTAATCCAGCTTCATGGTACAGGCCCCAGATCTAAATGGCTCTTCCTCACAGGACAGGACTGCTACCTGTTAAGGCACTTCAAACTGATAAACAAAGTTTCAATCTCCCCTTTTGCCAAGACACCTCAAACTGCGCCACACAGCCCTAATCCCCCTTCCGGAGATATCTTATCTATGCAACGCAGTTCAAATTTCCCCTTTGGAAAGTGTCCTGACTGTAATCCAGAGATATCTTTACCATGCACCACAGCTCAAATTTCCCCATGGTTTATCCCCTTATCCAAATTTACCAAATTTTAACCTTATCACAGATGCTTTCTTCCTAATTCTCCCAGTTCTTTCAACCAGACAGCCAGACATATTTAAAACCAGACAATATTAAAATGCATTAAAAGTCAGAAATAACAAGATGATACATAAAAGATATAAAATACATTAAAAATGAAATAAAAACAGGAAAAGGAATTAAAAGAATAAAAAGATAATACATATAAAATAAAATGCAAACAGTAATATTAAAGAATATTAAAATATTATACATTAAAACCAAATAACATTAAAGCCTCATCACATTTTATGCATTTCTGAACATTTTTACTTAAAAACTAATATAACACACTAAAAGATTACTGTGAATAGTTTATGGTAGTTTATTTGTTACATCGTTCAACTTCTATTACTAATATATTTTAGAATTTAAAGAGTGTATAAATGAAAACATTAGTTAATGCATGTATTATGATTCAAACATGACTTAACAATGAATAATAATGAACATTAATCTAGACTAATGCAATTGTTGTTCATTGTTAGTTGATGATATCTAATGCATGGAGTAATAGTAATAAAATGAGCCTTATTGTTAGCAGGGACAGTTTGGACTTCTTGAAACTTCTTCATGCAGTATTTTAATATTTATCCTGCATGTAAAATCAGATCATGGCCTTATTCAAACTTCAACATCCTCCATGTGGAATCATGTGGCTTTTTATGGAAGTTTATTGATGCCAAATATTTTTGAAATAAAAAAGCTTGTTGAATTGCACTAATTGAAAAAAAATATGCATTGCATTAACCATGCTTGCATTTTAATGCATTGTATTTTTAGGGCTTGCATTTTTATAGGCTGAAATTCAACGTGGTCTTATACTTAAGCTGTGAACAAAACATTTCACACACATTTTCATTATTAAAAATTTGAAGATTCATATTCACCTTTTAGATTTCACTTCCAACATATTCAGCCTGTTTAAAAATACAACCTAAATTATTCAACAGGCAATTTTCGGTCCATTTAATTTCGCTTTACAAATTTGCTTCCACAAATTCAGTGGTTTGACAGAACATTCAACATTGGACAGCCGGGAACTGCCGGAATAGCAGTAGATTGCCGATGCATGATCTCCATCTGCTTTTAGTCGTCCTCACCAGCAGGTGCCGCTAGCGGCTGTTAACGAAGACCCAAACAACAGCTAGAGAATCATTTATTCATTCATTCACAAAAACGGATTTACAGAAGTAGAGCAAATGGTAAGTGTATGTGATGATTATCAGGGCCAGAATATATGCAGAAAAGCTGATAAAGGCTGCGTCCGAAAACTGGAAAATGCTACATTTCAAGGTAGTAAGGCATCAAGGCACGTCCAAATCCAATGTTAGCTTCACTTCCTGTCTCATGAGATACCTTCATCTGATCGATTTTTGAAGGAAGCATGGATGTATCCTTAGCTGCCTTTGATATCCCACAATCCTGTGCTTTCCATTATGTTGACAGTTGAGCTAGAAAAATAAAGATGGCGTCCGAAAGTTGCATTTGCTTCTCAGTTTGTGTATAAATGTACGGTTTTGACCAACATATTTCAATTTTTATATCATTTCTATCGAGAAATTACTACTGTAATAATTAAATATTTGTTCAGTTCTCACCAAAGCTCGCGCTATTTTGCTGTAGATCATTAAACAGTTACGCTGCCTCAGAAGTCTGTCCGAAATCAATTTCATGAGGTACCTTCATGCACAAACGCTGCCGTACAGGTCATTCTCTTATAAGACAGCGAGGCAGCAAGACGGCTACCTAGATTTTCGGACGCAGCCATTGACACAAAAGATGTGTTTACGTCAAGCGTGCCACATGAGTCCTGAAAAGTGAAGCCAAAGCGTCTCGATTGCCCCCAGGTGGCTGGATGCAGTATATGTCATAAATCCCGCCCTCCTTTTTATCACACTGGTGTTAGTTCAATCAAGACAACTCTCAGAGTGGATTAAATTCAACCAGCATTTATTGGCATAGGGTATGAAGTATACATGGCTTGATTTTGGCGTACAAGATCTGCTACGCTGCTGCTGCTGTTGCTGCTGAGCAAATACAAATTGTTCAGCTTAGTCAGATAAAACAACAAGGAAAAGGCTGCTGCAAGAATGGTAGAACCCCCGTAGCAGATCTCTACAGGTGGCGCTGGGGAGGAGGAGGGATAACAGCGCTTCACATTGCGCAGCTTGTCGATCGCAGGCTAGGGTACGATATATATGGTTGCGTGGATATGGAATTACTTCCGATTGTCTGATGCCATGGCGTAGAAAGAACCAATCAGCGCTCGGTTAGAGTTTCATGACTGAACTTTGTATTTCAAGTGTTCGTTCTTTAAAAAGGTTTGGTTTTAGTTAGTTATTTGAGCTATAAAAATGGCAGTTTGATGTCATGATTGACAGCTGAGATTGACAGCTTCTCTGAATGAAGTTGTCACTGAGGCGCCAAAGGACTTTTCTCTGGATCTTTGCGAGGTGATTGGATTTTTAACTTTAATTTCTACATTTCCATAACTGTTTATTTCACACCAACAATTATGAGTTGTTCTGAGTTTTGGCGGGACATTGATATCGCGGCTCCACTCGAGACTCAAGATGTCAGCGCCATATTGGCACACTGGCGGCTTTAGTTACTACGATGAAGAGAGGGAAGGTGCATCGTCCATCTTTTTTTACAGTCTATGTTTTACGTTTAACTCAAATGTCTTCATCTTTTACTTTCCCTGTTTATAGAGCCTACATGTAAGCAGCCTTCTCGACCTCGAACGAGATTATAATGCTGTTCCCCCCGATGCTTATGTGAAACTGCTTAGGGAATTTAGGGACCGTCTCTAAAGTTACAAACGACATTGGTATACACGTTTCTAACTTCAATAGCATTTGAAGAGAATGACTTCAAGTCATAAAACCAACTATAGTGTGTTCATGTAAGTGCCAGGCATGATGCACACCTTTTAGATTTAGATTATTAAAATAAATGAGGGCCATTGATTTTGAGTTTTAAATGATGGTATATTGTGTGTATGAGCATACAGTAGGAAATAGTAATATTTATATTTTTTTCAACAGTTTATTTTATTAAATATCAAAAATCTAAAAGGTGTGCATTGTGCCTGACACCTACATAAACACTTTACAGTTGGTTTTATGACTGTAAGTCATTCTCTTCAAATGCTATTGAAGTTGGAATCATGTATCGTATGACTTTGGAGACGGTCCCTAAATTTGCGAATATCGAACGTCCAACGTCAAGCCAACTTTATGCCAGTATTTCGCTGGGAACCTTCAAACGTTGCACGTCATGTTCATATTCTGAGTGCATCTGCTTGCCTGTAGCCTATATAGTAGAGTCAACATCACCAATAATGTGCGCGTTTGGTCTTTTATATCACTGTACTAGTCCATTAAGCTAGGTTAAGTGTTTTATGTCCCGACGGTGGGGGAATCCTGGAGTATGATGTATGAGGGAAACCCCAGTACTGCATCACAGCTGTAACAACTGAGACAAATCAGACAAAATTATTTGTCATATTGAACAAATAATCTTTAAACTTACTGTGTCCCATCCCCCGAGAAGACCAGCCTGGGCAAAGGCCTCTTGGACACAATCAGATAAGACTTTTATGATCCGAAACTATGCAGCTATGCAGAACTCTGCATCCAAAAATCATTTTGAGTCAGGCCCATAGAAAAGGCACACAAAGCCTGAAAACAGACCTTCCTGCCTTAAAGGGTTAGTTCACCCAAAAATTAAAATTCTGTCATTTATTACTCACCCTAATGCTGTTCCTCACCCGTAAGACCTTCGCTAATCTTTGGAACACAAATTGAGATATTTTTGTTGAAATCTGATGGCTCCGTGAGGCCTGCATAGCCAGCAATGACATTTCCTCTCTCAAGATCCATAAAGGTACTAAAAACATATTTAAAGGGGTGGTTCAGTGGTTTTTTTCTAGGCTTGATTGTGTTTGGGGGCACAGTTTAACATGTCTTAATGCTTTGTTTTTTTTTAAAACGCTGTATTTTTCATATATTTTACGTTTATTCTACACCTCTTTTTCCACTCTCATATGAACGGCTCGTTTGACTTCCTGCTTCTATTAAGCCACTCCCTCCGAAATACGCAGTGTGCTCAGATTGGTTGGCAGGTTGGTAGCTGGCCCAGTGTATCATGATTCGCTGAAGCGTCCGGAAACGCCACACCCCTTACCATTCGTAGTTATGCGCTAAGCTGGAAATGTAAATAATGGCGTCTGTATTGCTGTATCAAATTGAGCCGAATCAGACCCAGATGAGGAGGGTAAAGCAGAACCTCTGCAATCGCGGCTTTTAAAGGACGTTTATGAATGGTATTACATTTAGTATTTGTGTCAAAGTGTTTAGATATGCTGCAGTTTGTTAGCTTTCAATATACAGTTTTATCCTGATTAAAGCTTTACTGTAGCTGAATACATGACTGAGTAGTCACATTTTTGTAAAGGTATTGTTTAATTTATAGCATGAACAACTGTTTGTCTATGAACAGAGACGTTTGTTGGTGTTTGTTGCACTAGAATTTAGCTAACTGGCTAGCAAAAACGAGTTGCTCTTTGTATATGTTCTTGATGCATTAAAAATAGCAACAGAACTATAACATTACGTTTAAAAGACATGTACAAAACAATAAAACATACTTACAGTTTGAAGCCAATAAACAACAGCTTCTGTTTTTAAAGTAGGAACTTCTTCATCTTTCAGTAATAGCTTTTGTGCAAATCCAGCATTGAACTTGTGTAGATTCTGGAAGCTGTCTTCAGCGGCGCATCCAGTGTAGAAAATATCACAGATTATAATGGGTTCTATTATCTTTTGACGCGTCGCGCCGCTCACGTCCAGTGTACACAACTCTTCCACTTCCATTTTGCTGCGTCACATGGCCTCGCCCACTGTGTTGCGTGTTTCCGGTGGCAGTGTTTATGTTAATAGCAAGGGTTTATGATGTCACCAACCCGGGAAGAAGCTTGTTGTAGTCCAAACCGGCCGTTTTTGTAGGCAATAAACTGCCATAACTTTAAAAGACAATATCTCCGTTTGCATTAAACGTTCAGTGCTGTAACTTTGCAGATACTATTTATGCTCAAGCAGCAACATTACACACTAACTAAAGTTAAAAAAGTTAAATTGCATGTAACTACACCTTTAAATCAGTTCATGTGAGTACAGTGTCAATATTAATATTATAAAGCGACGAAAATATTTTTGGTGCTCCAAAAAAACTAAATAACAACTTATATAGTGATGGCCGATTTCAAAACACTGCTTCAGGAAGCTTCGGAGCATTATGAATCAGCGTGTTGAATCAGCGGTTCGGAGCACCAAAGTCACGTGATTTCAGCAGTTTGGCGGTTTGACACGCGATCCGAATCATGATTCGATACGCTGATTCATAACGCTCCGAAATTCATAATATGCGACCATGTTGAATTTCAGCTCATAAAGATGCAAGCCCTAAAAATAAAATGCAATATTAAAGCTTCAAGCAGCGATGAAAGGGCCCTCGCACCCGGACTTACTGCCAGTCATTGGCCTTAGGAAAACAGTGAAGTGGGTGACATGCATGTAAGCGGATAAATAAAGGAGGATTATGGCAAAGTCATTTCAAAGTGTCACACTTCCTGCTGCCAACAGGTTGTGCTTTGGCTGTAATTGAATATTGCCATGTAGATGTCTTCAGGCCAGGACTATTATCAAACGTGAAGTTTGAAGCAGATCAGCCATTGTATGCCTGAGTTGCAACGACTTCCTGTTGCGTGGCGGTAATCACAAACATTAGCACTTAGCCAAGTGTTGCATTATTCAACGTGTTTCTAGTATGTTTGGCTTTAGGGCAGCTGTGCACGATGGGCAATATGCATTAAAGCAACCATCAAGACTGAAAATAACTCACAGAGAGAGAGAGAGAGAGAGAGAAAGAGAAAGAGTGGGACTGAGAGAGAGGGGGGGAGGAAAGACAGAGGGACAGAGACTGAGATTCAGAAGATTTAACATTTTAAACAAAAAATAAAATCTAAATTGTGACAAAGTAATCTTTGATAATGTTTAAATATACATGCAAATACAGTGTAGAATAAAATGAAATTATACTTTAATACACTATTTAACAGCAAAAAAAAAAAAAAAAGATTTATCCAAATCTGTTTAAATATAGGCATTTAGTGCCATTTTTTGGTTATACAATATATTACATGCTTTAATTTCTTGTCCTCATACAGAGCACTAATATGCTTATTTTTAAATTATACACATACTACATTGATTATAAAAGAAACAATGTATTTTTTCTAATGTTATTATTATTGAATAGAAATAAATGGTGTATAATTCAGAGAACATTGTTTAGTGTCATGAATTAATCTTAAAATACAAAATTTAAAAAAATATATATATATATTGATTAGAAATATAGTACATTCATTTTAAATTCATTCAGGTTCAATTACTAAACATACAATCTTAATTTAATTTAAACCAAACTATGATTTTACAAGATATAAGACCCTTCCTGTTTCCCTTTTTGTCCTTATTTTAACCCCTCACCATGGCAACGCTGTTTGAGATATCCTATAATAGTTCGCAATTTAGTATCTTGACTGTCTATGTTTCATGTTGTCTGAATTTGGTGGTGATTGCATGAAGCCTCTATGAGGAGTACATAAAAACTCAGACCTTGATTATTCAAAAAATCCACTTTTTAATTTAAAATATCTGACTTCCTGTTGGTTGGAGCTAATGACTATATATTAGAAAGTTGTCTGGCTTAATGAGAAAAAATGTATGTACTGAGTTTGGTGACTGTAGGTAAAACTAGCCCCCTGGAAATGGATAATACAAAGGTTATACGGCTAAATAGGCACAAGGGATATACATATATACAAAACAAAAGTAAAGGCAGGAAAAAGAGAGGTGATCGAAGCAGTGGCAAATTACAAACAGTTAAACCTTTTGAGAGCCAACAAGGAAATCAGTTTAAATGAATTTAACAGATTACTTGCATGAGTTCGGTCAGTGTGCAGTAGTTCGTAGAGTTTCAGTGTGCTTGGTTTGGAGCCATTGGTCCTTTCCGAGAGGGTGTCCTCCGGCGGGTTTTTCAAACAAGGTGTAACTCAAGAGTAAAATAACCAGAAAGAAGAGAGAGTCCGTCTCCTAGGTGATGGCGGATGACGAAAGGCTTGACAAAAGCAAAGCTTGTGCCAAGAAGATGGTCCTCCTGATGAAGAATGGCACGTGATGGATGATTCAAGGACAATCGAGAGACAAAGGAAAAGTTGCGTGTTGTTATCTTTTATGGAAAACCAAGCCAACACGCCTCCTTGGGTGAAACAGCCAATAGATGCGTGGCAATCCTGGTGGGAAGAACTTTTCTTTGTCTTGTCTTATGGCTTGATTTGCATAATTTATGGAGCCTCGGATCGGGGTGTATTTTCTCCAAAGTACCATTAAAAATAGAACAATGCATTTTACAGTAATGTGACATACATTGTTGAATGAGACATAGAGAGAGCTTTAAAATGAAACTAAACTTAAGAAAAGCATATAAAAGAAGTTATAGTTTACAGGCAAATTTATCATTAAAAATGCCACTAGCACAACTACAATCAGGCTTCTACACTAGGGGATACATATATGCAATTGAAATACAACGGCGGATACATTCATATTTGCGGGTACAATCATATTGGTGCATACAATCTTCATGCGTGTTTGTGTGTGTGTGCATGTGTATTCGCTTTTAGGGCTGTCTAGTATGTGAGCGCATGGCTTGCAGTAATTCGATCCGAGGTGGCCACGGTCCCTTTGAAGTCGCGAGGGAAATGTTCAGGAATCTATCGAAATAGCCATAAAACGGGTCTCGTGATCCATTAGTGTCCGCCAGGCTGGAGTCAATGTGAGATTTACATGCACAGTTCAGGAGGCTAAAAGCATTCTGAAAATTCCAAAGTTTATTGACTAGTCTGATACTTGTACATATGCTACAAAGTTCGTTATTTCAAATGTAGGCACGTGGCAAGCACGCTTATAAAACAAGTGCCGCGGTCGCAACGCGCATGCGGTGCGGCTTGCTCGTTTTTTCCAGGCGTGCCTATGCCATGGCAGAATGCCGGAAGCGCACCGCAGGTCATATGACAAGAACCAACCGATCAGCTTTGGCCTTTCCGTAACAACAACAAAAGCTCAGACGAACAGCTGATCATAGCTGTACAGGGCGGGTTTTTATTTCTCATCTCCATAAATATATTTAGTAGTAAAGCTAAAGCAAGGGCTAGAAATCATGGAGAGCACAGTTCATGGTTGCATAGCAATGACAGATGCCACGGGAGCGCAAGCGCTCCTGGAAAGGAGGAGAAAGCAGCGCGGCTGCGTTTTCCACATGTTTTTTAGATGCGATATGTGCAACAGCGTGAATTTGTAGCATATTACTGTTGGAAGGTATGAGGAAAAGACGGGCACAGGAAGCTGACCTTTTTGGTGGCTATGCATCTCTAAGAAGCATCTCAATACTACCCCTCCCTCCTCTGAAAAGCAGAAGCGTGATGTCGTAGATGCAAAGTAATCGGTTTAATGTGTTTACATGGCAGAATTTTTATTTTGTTCGGTTTATAGAAAAATTTATCCCACCCCTCTCAAACCGATTACAATTTTATTCGGTTTGGGCATTTTTATTCCGATCGAGGTGTTTATATGGAGCATTTTCATTCGGATTGGACTTTTAAACCAATTACAATGCTCCATGTAAACACACCTATTGTCTTGACTTCATGCTGACTGAGTTTGGTGGTGATCGAATTAATCGCCTAGGAGGAGTATATCAAATTCCAGAGCATGCGTTTTTCAAACAACCCATAATAGCTGACTTCCTGTTGAGATGGCATATAAAAGGTCTATATGTGTACAGAGTTTCATGCTAATACGTGCAAGCGTGTTTGATATATGGACCAAGATTTTGGACCCCATTCAAGGGGGTGTTGTCAAGCCCCTGTGCCACGCTCTGGTAACTGGCCCTGATGACCGACGATTCCGATGTGTGTGCAAAGTTTCAAGAGTTTTCAAGCATGTTAAGGGCCCCAAAAGTGCCCAAAACTTAGGGGAAAAAAATAATAATTGAAGTGTTGCATGATTTAACGTGTTTCTAGCATGTTTGGTACTTCACGGCATATACAAATGTGTTTCTGGGAGTGAATTACAGTGTAAAGCATGCCATTTTCTGTTGCCAGCAGGTGGCACTATGACTAACTGAATATTGGCATATAGATGTCTTTAGGCCAGGGCTCTTATCACACATGTGAAGTTTGGGGCAGATCAGACATTGTATGCCTGAGTTACCAACAGCTTTCTCTTTCATGGCGAAACATCAGACTTTGTCAGGCCGCCAAGAACACGCCCTTTAACGAAAACACAATATCGTCACAGTTTAACATCACTAAGACCTTAAGATTAGCCTGAGCATATAGGATGTTGTTTGGTTAAATCTCTATGAGGAGTTAATCACAGTGTAAAACAAGTCATTTCTTGTTACCCACAGGTGGCGCTATGACTGTAACTGAATATTGTCATGTAGACGTCTTCGGGGTAGGACTCTAATAAAACATTAAGTTTGGAGCAGATTGGACATTGTATGACCGAGTTACAACTTCCTGTTTTTACTAACTTCCTGTTTCATGGCGAAAAACATCAAACTTTGTCAGGCCGCCACGGACATGCCCTTCAGGGAAAAGTCTAGATCTTCGCAATTTAACGTCGCAAAGGCCTTTAGATTAGACTGACCAAATATGATGTTGATCTGATTAAAGCTCTAAGAGGAGTTCATTAAAGTACAACGTCTGGAAATGGCAAAAACTGCACAAGTTTGTCAGAGAAAATTCAAAATATCTGACTTCCTGTTGGGTTTACAGATTTTGCTCCCAGGGACTTTTTTTGTAGGTATTGGGCTGTTACATCTGTCTACAAAATTTCATACCTGTACGTGAAAAGTAGTGCGCATAATTGATATTTTATAGGTGGCGATATCGAGCCATTTTGCCATATCAGACATACCTTTCCACCACTTCTGACGCGTGTGCAAAGTTTTATGAATTTTCAAGCATGTTTAGGCCCTCAAAAATGCAATTCATTTCGGAGAAGAATAATAATTGACCAAGCATGGTTAATGCAATTCAACAAGCTTTTTATTTCAAAAACATTTGGCATTAATAAACTTCCATAGATTTTAATATTCTGTTCTAGAAGTTTATCTACTTTGAATAATGGATAGCTTGCTCAACATTGAAATCAGTGAATCTCCTCCTCTGTCTGTGCTCCAGAATAATGTAGCAGAGGTGGAGGAGTTGCGGATGGAGTTGATGAATGAGGACCTGGTAGAGCACATTCTCACACTCTTAATCAACCCAGTGGTGGAGGTGGATGTCAGTTACTTCGCTGGAGGGATCCTGGCACATCTCATCTCAGTCAGGGGGCCTGCGTGGGGTCTGGATGCAGAGCTGCACTGCACAGTGCAGAAGAAACTGGTCTGTGTGTGTGTGTGTGTGTGTGTGTGTATGGTTTATATATGGTTTATGAGGACACAAATGTGTATAATGTCATTGGTATTACAACGTAAACACTTCCTGTGTCCTCATAAACCAAATGGCTTAAAAACATTCTAAACTGTGTTATTTTGAAATTTAAAAAATGCCAAAAGGTTTTGGGGTAGGGTTAGTGTAAGAGGATAGAATATACAGTTTGTACAGTAAAAGACCATTACACCTATGGAGAGTCCCCGTAAACCACATATACACGTGTGTGTGTGTGTGTTTTCTATGCGCTCAACTCTGTCCCTTGAACCGCTTTCACTTTTAGCACTCCTCTATCCTGTCATGGAGTTCTCCTGAACATGCAATGGTTTCTTACCGGTAAGTGTTTTAATATTTACTTTAATTGATTATTCTGTATTTATATAATATTATATATTAATCAGTCAAAGGACTGGACACACCTAATCATTCTATATTATTATACCACATTTTAGAAAAATAGTGGCATTAACAAAACTATATTACACAAATGGCAATATGGGAATGATGTAGTAAGCGAAGTTTGAGTTCATCTATTTAAAAAAAAAAAAAAACTTTTGTAAAATTTTAGTTTGTAGTTTTGGAAAGAAATTCATATATAGGCACAATTTATTTATAAGTGTCTACAAAACTAATTTTAAGCATTTAGGCAGAAGCTCTTTGATAATTAATAAAAAAGGATCATGAGAAGCATAAATTTAGTCTCTTCAAGACACTTTGAGAGATTTTGGGTGAATTATCCCTTTAAATACTGGGTTGTTTTTCACCAATATGATTGATGCACTTGAAAAATAATCAGCGAGCTGCAATTTTTTGCTTACACTTTTGAGTCAGTGTGAAAGTGAGTCATGATGTACAGCCTTTGCAACTGTTTTTGATCAAAAGGGCCATCAGAAGTATAAAAGTGTACATTATAGGAAAATATACTGGTAAGGAGTAGTTCATCCAAAAATAAAAAATTTGCATTCATTTACTCACTCCACCTACTGGACTGGAGTTTATAGTGCTGACTGGTGCATGAGAGGAACAATGGCTGGTCACTAATTACATGTACAATTGAGGGATAGTTATTTCAAAAATTTGGTCTTCATTTACTCACCCTTATGTCATTCCAAACCTGTATGTAATTTTGTTTTTGTTGTTGTTGTTAAATATCCCTTTAAATATCAAGTTGTTTTTCACCAAAACAATAGATGCACTTGAAAAATAATCACCAAGATTAAGTATTAAAGTGAGTCATAATGTGCAGCCATTGCGTTTAATTCACCCAACCAACTATTAATTAAAATCGTCTGTATTTCTTTCAAACAAGAACGAATTTGTCCAGAAGACAGAAGGAGACTGAGCTGGTCACCTGTTTCCATTCAAATACACACTGTTTATTGTATTTGAATGGAAAACCGTATGAGAACAGTCTTCAAAATTTAAAACAGTCATACAAATTTGGAATGAAACTATTTAACAGCAGTAGCACAGAAAACTTTTCATGGCTAAATGTATTTGAACAGGTCTTTCTTTCTCTCTGTCTTCCAGGACGTTCCAGCCCTTCTATCCTTTGCTACATGTCTCTCAGTGTTCTGGTGTTCAGCTGTGGGCTCTCTGGGCCATACAGTTTGTCTGCTCTCAGAACGGTAAGAAAAAAGCCAAAGAGACTTAATAAATGGCATGTTCCTTGAGATACACAGCAAGGCCCTGGAATATTTGCTCTTGCTTTCCATAGAAATTAGTAAGGAAAAAAAAAAAAAAAAAAAAAAAGATAAAAAAGGAAATGATAATGATCTAATGTAGTTTGATTAGTGACATTCACTACTGACCCATTATACACCTTTAAACCATTTCAGAGTACATTTACACAAATGCGTTTTCCTTACAAGGCTCCATTCGGAATTGAATTGTGAATTCCTTTTAAATTCCATTTCAATTCCTGAATTGAAATTGATGTTGGAAATAGGAGGTACCTTTGTAATTCTAAAAAAAATCATATATCTGCAATCAGTGTAGCTAAGGCAAGGCATACACTGCAAATTTATACACTCAAAAGTTTGTGAATCTTTGCACATGTTATGAGTCAGTTAACCTGATAATCATGTCAAAGCAGTTGGTTCGCAGCACAACTGTACTGCATGGCGAGCCGATAGCAATCACGCGAGCTTTGGCGCTAATCACAGATTGGAGTTTTCAATAGCTATGTTAATTGCTGCACCTATTTTGTGCAAATTTTGGGATTTTGCATAAAAAACACTGGATGGAAACGCCAAGATGCACATAAATTTAAAAAATGTGCATAAAAAAATGATCATGCTTACTTGAGGTGGATACATTTTTAATTCAGTAAGAAGACATGCGCATAAAATACAAATGAAAGACATTTACCGAATAAATCCCTTGATGCACAACAAAAAACTCATGTGACTGCCTCAACAGTTGGCCAAAGTCTGCCATCAGAATGATTTGTTTTAATTCCCTCACAGAAGTGTCTCACATGATTGTGTTCCCCAACACCAGGCATCCAAACACAAGAGAATATGAGAAGAAAATAACGTTTATTGCATTTCATCTGCTGCTCTGAGACACTTGTCAATTATGATGTATGAAAAAAAGAGCCACAGTGGCTTCCCCGATTGCAGCAACTTACATTTTTTTTGCTGATATTTTGCAGCAATTTCCCAGGTAGTGACAAATGCTACTTTATCCGCAAATGTTTTATGTGACATTCCAATTTTGCGCATAGGTTAAATTCGCAACTTTGGATAGAAACAAATAGCACATAGCTAATGTTGTTGCTATAGCTTCTAGGGGTGTGACGAGATGGGTATCTCACGAGACGAGACGAGACGAGACTCGAGATTGAGTTCACGAAACGAGACAAGATTTTTACACACTATTTTTAAGAAATCCTCAATGGCAAAATACATGACTAGAAAAAAATATTCTGCAGGTGTATTTGAAATGTTTTAACTAATTGTAATGAATGTCATTTCAGTTCTACTTTCTGAGTATGAATTATCATATGCAGTAAAAGACAACAATACTCAAGTATTGTAAAAGGTTTTGCCACTAACTCAACTGACTGACATCTCTTCTGTATGATTTCAGTCTCTTCAGACCTTACTGTACATGATTTATGAGCTTCTACAACTTTTGACCTCCTAACTGAACTCCTTTCCACAAACTGATCATAGAAATAAAGAGTATAAATAAAAATGTTAACACTTCACAATAAGGTCTCATTTATAACAGTAATGTATTAACCACCATCAACTAACAATGAGCAATATATGTGCTACAGTATTTATTCATCTTTGTTTATGTTAGTTAATAAAAAATAGTCATTCATTGTTAGTTCATTATAGTTCACAGTGCATTAACTAATGTTAACAAATGAAACCTTATTGTTTGTGCTTAATAAGATGAAGAGAAAACTGTTATTCATTTTTATGGTAACACTTTACAATAATCACACTCAATATTCAAAGTGCAAATAAGACCAAATTATTCTTTGATACAGAGCTAAGAGATGGTTACAACTACACTGCCCAGCCTAAAATAGCTTTCATATTTATATTCATCAGGGAGCCGCTTTCAAAATGCGGGGTATTGAAATCGCGTTTGAATGCGCGCTCGTGTTTACTTTCACTTTCACGATCGCGCGTAACTCTGTAAATATGGAGCGGCGGCGACCGTTATCCAACTGAATTAAATGTTTTTTATTTAAATACAAAGCAAAACGACAGTGGAGGCGTAATGTAAACGTAGTGGTGGCATATTCTTTCCTAATCATCCTAACGCTCTGTCATGGCAACATCACGAGACTTTTCGCCTCGACGAGAAATCTCGTCACATTTTAGTCTCGCGAGATCTCGTGACACAATATCTCGTCACACCCCTAATAGCTTCAGATAGAAAAATAAAAAAATAAATAAAAAGACAGCTGTGCAAATTATTTGGTGAATAGCTGAGAACAGTATGGTCATTCCGTTCAACAAAAACAACTAGAAAGTGTATTTGTGTGTGCTAGTGTATGTGCCTGCTAGGAATGCTATAGCTCATGTAATGTGGTTGTATGATGTATACATGCATGTATGTTTTTATGTGTGTATGTTGTATGATTTGGGAATAGAGGAGAGCCTGTACACTAGTCAAATTACTCTGCACCACTCGTAATTCCTCTCACATGATGTGAGCAGCAATCATACGAGCATCAACGATTTACACTTGATTTTTCCTGACAGAAAAAAATTTCTTGCAAGCTCCTGCAACAGCAAAAATCCCACCGTGTACACCCGGCATAAGTTTGTAAGGATGCTAAAAAATTATTTTTAATGTAGTAGGGGGTCGAAGCCATTTGTAAAAATGAATGTGTCACAACAGCTCATTATGCTGCATGATACTGCAAACTTCCTAACTTTCCTAACTTAATATTTTAATGTACTGTCGTAATTTTAAATGCACTGGTTTGTAGTGCAAATAGCAAGCAAGCAAATTTTATTTATATAGCACCAAACAAATGCACTTTTCAATGCAGTTCAAGTGATTACAGGCAAGAAGGAAACAACAGATACAATAGTTAGTATAAAAAAAATAAAAGTAGACCCATTAAAATATAAGAATAAAGTTTATAAGGATTAAAATATAAAATAATTAAAAATGAAGGAAAAAGAAAACATTTAAAATATATGAAAGTGTTAGAAGACATTACAGGAAGGCCAGACTAAAAAAATGTTTTTAGATCTAAAACTATTAATATTTTCAGCACATCTTATTTCCTCCGGAAGGTTATTCCACAGGTGAGGAGCATAACTGCTAAAAGCAGCATTACCAAATCTTTTAGTTCTACTGAGCTGGACGTTGACATCACTGTTTTCTCCAGAGCTGCTGTATAGATAAATGAACTAAATTAATACCTAATGATACCTAATAATACCTATAATTATTATATATAATATATATATAATAATTATTATAATAATTATTAATACCTATTAATACCTATAATAATACCTTTTACAACAGAAATGAATTGAAACTGAACTTATTTAAGCTGGACAATGACACTATTGTCTCAGAGTGCTGCTCCAAAATTATGTTCCTGCTATCACTGTAAAGCTGCTTTGAAACAATCTACAATCTTGTAAAAAGCACTATATAAATAAAGGTGACTTGACTTGACTTGACTATTTAGTTTAGGGGTCAATTTCTCTCTCTGCACTTTTGATATAATAATCAAAACTTCTGTTTTATCTTGGTTGAGTTGTAAGAAATTTTGTGATATTCAGTCATTTGTCTTGGATGCAATTTGCAAATAGTTTTACTGCACTTCATTATTTTTTTCGAGTTAAAATAAGGTGGATAAAAAGTTTTCATATTTCTAAAAGACAACTATATAAATACAGGGATAAAAAATAGACATTCAACAAATAATTATTATCCCTTATACCTTTTTTGTTAAACACTTCCCTCAGGATTAATTGATTTTGTTTTAAGTCATAGAGAGAACCTTACTGAGCATGTGCTGAATGAATGTCATCTTGCTTAGAGGTGAAATTTTGAGCCTCTTCAAGAAATGCAGCTCTTGTTTTTTGACATTGTTCTGTTGTTGTAGCCCCTCAGTACTGCAGTATGCTCCAGACTGAAGGAGGAACAGACATACTGAGAGTTCTGAGCACCCATCCAGACACCCACAGTGACGTGAAGTGTCTGGTAGAAAATATCCTTAAGATCCTGGAGCGCCAGGATCTCCATCCCGTCAGCCCAGGTTCAACATGTGCTAACATCACTCCGCATTGAACATTTTTTGTTAATGTTGTCATTACTTGTGATAATGAATCATTTTAGGAATAACTCTTTAAATGTCTGTATTTTCAGAATTTAAAAAACTCATGTTTCTCTTGTTTTGGTCTGTCCACTTGTTCTAGTGGGAAAACAATGGACATGACATGGGATTTAAAAAGGGATGTGCCACTATGTATCCTGTTAAGAAGACATTTAAGATGTCTAATACAAATGAGATTCAACAGAAGAGCACAAACACTTATCTGGTTGTTCATCAAGATTACATATATAATATATATTTCTAACTAAACTAAGAGAGAACGGAGTGTTCTTTATAGTTTGTTATTAAAGTGTGTAATTTATGAAAAAAACTAAACTTGTGGGTTTGTTTTAAAATAGGTTTAACAAACACTCTTGTTGTTGATCAGATAAACACATAGCCCCATCCAAAACACACACCATTGGTGGAGCCAGTCTTGCTGTGTAGGGTTGGCCAGGATTCTCAAACAAACGGAGCATTTGAAAAGCACCACATGTAGTCAATATATATAAGTTGTACTGTAGGTATAAACTTCTTCAATTCCTAAAAATTCATGTTTCTGGATGAAAAACTACACTACCCATAATCTTGAATAGAGATCCCATATCCCTCACAGGTGCCTCATTAGCGACTGTTTCTAGCCGATATAAGTAGGCCGTCTGCCATATTGGAATGGTCAAAGCTGGTTAGTGAGCACTTCAGAGCAAGTTGACTATGCCTGCAACCATATTTACATGTATGGATATCTATATCTGCAGTAGACTTCAGCAAATATTAGGACTTAGTTTATCATTAAAGTTAGATAATTCTCCATATGCTAAAAAAATATTGGTTAAAGCTCTTATAAATATTACAGATTATCAGAGAACCCTATACACTCAAAAAAATAACTCTTTGAACGAACATAAAAAAATCATGGAAAGGATTTCCACATGATTAAGTTGCTTTACTTCAGCATTATGCAATTCTGTTATTCCAATTTAATGTACTTACGTTGGGTCAACTTAATTTATTAAGGTTGATTCAACTTATTTACTATGGTTGGGCACAGCTTAATTTAATAGTGTCAGCCCAACTAATTTGCAATGTTTTGGAAAATAAATAAAAAGCAATAAATAAATAAATTGTTTTCATATACATTGATTTTTACAATTAATTCTTCTTGTTTAATTTTGTGATTTATATAACTTTTGTGATGTCCTGTGTTAGAAATCTAGATGTGATACTGGATTCATCCTAAATTGCCTTAATCAAAAACATTAAAATCAAAAACAAGCCTAAATTGATTATAAGTCCAGTGGTGGCAATGGTTTTACAATCAACATAGGCTTACAATGCTTTTGGGAAATGCAACCCAGAGCACTACCACAGTGATTACTTTCTTATTAAAGTAATTTGAAAGTTTGTTAGCAGGTCCTCAACCCAAGCACAAGTGCAACAATTCACCACAATGGTAACCCTAAAACTATTAATTAACAGAAACTTTTATATACCAACATAATAGAACAGTAAACATTAAAAAGATTTTCCATATTCTCATCTTCCTAAAAACTGCTTAAAATAACACTTTATTTCAACATTTACAGGCCCAGTTCAGCCCCTTTGCAAAGCATGATGGGAAGTGAAAATCCTGTTTGATTGAGTCCTGGTTGGGTTTACTTGATTGAAACATGTTATTCCAATATGAAAACATCAAGTTAAGTCAAAGAATAACCGTTTCAAGTCAATTTAACATGAATAAATCACATTAACCAGAAACCTGATACAATGGTGTTGAATCAAAATAAATTGTTTAAATAAACTGAACAGCATCAAAAAATCTTTTTTTTGAGTGTACCCAAATTGTGTGATCCTGTTATAAACATTCTCTCCTGAGAAAGGTTATATTTTCTCGGGAATGAGAATAAATCTTGGCGGTTTTTACAACCAGAGGCTGTGCAATGTTGTGGCATGTTGGAAAAAGTGATTTTTACTCCGAGTGATGACAGCTTCTGAAATGTTGAGTGTGCACATGTTGACATGTCTGGAACTATTAAATGAGGTGGAATCATGACAAGAGAACTCTACAGTGATAACCTATTCCCATGAAGCATTGCAAATGACAATTATGTTTTGAATAAGAACTTAAAGGATTAGTTCACTTTCAAATGAAAATTACCCCAAGCTTTACTCACCCTCAAGCCTTTCTTCTTTCTGATAAATGACTTTTATGACTTTCTTCTTTCTGATGAACACATATTAAAAATATTAAAAAAATATCCTGAGTCCTGACACATCCTAGCTTTATAATGGTAGTGAGCGAGGATCAACAAGTATGAGCTAAAGAAAGGGTTAGGGTTAGTATGTAGTATGGATGGATGTGGATGGAGACACTCTCTTTAGCTCATACTTGTTGATCCCACTCACTGCCATTATAAAGCTTGGATGTGTCAGGATATTTATTAATATTTCTAAGATTGTGTTCATCAGAAAGAAAAAAAGTCATATACACAGGATGGCTTGAGTAAATCTTGGGGTAATTTTCATTTGAAAGTGAACTAATCCTTTAACACTGTATTTGCCAAGTTTAAATGACATCAAAACTTTGAGGGTTATTCATAGGTTTTTTTTGTGTGTGTGTGTGTGTGTGTGTGTGTGTGTGTGTGTGTGTGTGTAATCTATCATTTGTGAAGACTGATGTTATTTAAATGAATAGATAACTAATGTGTGGCAATCTAAATCTCCATTCTCCAAACCATCCTCTGTAGGGTTATAGAGATGCTGGAGTGTCTCAGGCTGAGGGCGGTGGATACCCAGTCCATCACAGGGATCACACACATTCACACCAACAGACAATTTATTGAGTCAAATTCACCTATGCTGCATGTCTTTGGATTGTGGGGGAAACTCACACCAACATGGGGAGAACATGCACTCAGAAAGGCCTCTTGCTGTGAAACAACAGTGCTACCCACTGAGCCACTCTAAACAGCACATAAACAACTGGGGTTGGTCATGTTACATGGCAGTCAAATGATTCTTCCTAAGTGAGCGGTTCTTGGCCAAAATAAGATGCAATGTGGACCTGGGGTCCATTCTTCGTACCTCGCTTAATACATCTGAGATGATTTGACAGATGCCAGATCTTCTAATCATGATAACTGAACTCTGGCTAATTTGGTTCTTCAAATGATTGACAGGATTGGATTAAAATATCTGAATTAAATTGTCTGTGATTACTGTGCGTTCTTTTGTTTCTTGAAAAGGGCAGATGTATCGATACTCAAAACCACAATCAGCAGCGATTGGCTGGGATCAAGACAGCAACATAATGACACCAATGCATAATTAAAAAAAGACACCTGATGAAAAACTTGATAAATTTCTGGACCTTTTATAAGAAAACAGCCAAGCAACTAAAACAACATAAAAGTTATAATAGATAAATGAAATGTGCACTTTTTTTAACATGATTCCCAATTCCCAATTTAGGCTATATTCACGATTTCCTATTTTTCAATACCATAATTAGTAATTCATTTTACCTTTGAAGCAGATTTGTTACGCGAAAGCATTAATTAAAATTTCTTAAAGGCCCACTGAAGTGTCTTGGAACGTGCAGCATTATTCAATGTGCTGATGTAATTTCAACTGAAGATAGAGCAGGACATATCGAACAGCTCTGCCTCTTTTTAAAATAGCCAATAGAATTTTGTTTATACCACAGTTCGGCCAGAGCCCTTGAGCTCGGTAAAGCTTTAGTTTCCTTCTAATCTCTAACCGTTTCTCCTCCTAATCTCTTCTATATCGCTTTAAAATACAGCATTCTGTGCAGAATTCAAATGGGTCCGATATGTTTTGTGGTCTGTGCCAACTCGTGCATATGATCCGCTCTTGTGCTCTCTTGTACCTGGACCGTAACAGACTGCGCTCGCTCTGCGAGACAATTTTGTCATTGTTTTGGAACATACCAGCTTATTCATAACCTTAAGGTTAACATATTCATACTAACAGCTTAAAAATTTAAATTTTTATTTCAGGGGGGCTTTAAGGGTCAAGATCAAGTTATCTCAAAGACTATATAGAATAACACTTAGGGACTTATCTGCATCTCCTGCGCTGCATCAAGCCACTCCCATAATAACTGTCGCCGTTCACGTGACGCGTCTAAAAACTAAAAAGTAAAAGTAACTTGAGCGCGCAAAAGAATATGTGAACAGCCCCTAACTGTAGCCTACATCATGTGTTTAAGAGGCCGTTAACATATCATGTCTTTTGTGTGCTCAAGTTTGTTATTTCAAATGTAGGCGCGCGGCAAACATGCTCAAAATAGAAGCGCTGCACATGTGGTGCGACGCACTCACATTTTCCAGGCGCAGCGAGATGAAAAATTTGCAACTTTTCAGAATTTCGTAAACGCACCACAGGTCATGTGACAAGAACCACCCGATGAGCTTCAGCCTTTCTGTAAAAAAACATCAAAATCTCAGCCTAAAAGCTGATCAAAGCTGTACAGGGTGGTTTTTATTTCTCATCTCCATAAATATATCTAGTAGTAGAGCAATGTATGGGCTAAATAAATTTATCATTTGCTGAAACTTCCTTGTCATTGTGGAGAGCGCAGTTCATGGTTGCATAGCAACGACAGACGCCACGGGAGCGCAAGCAGCCGCGCTTTCCATGCGTTTTTAGATGCGATATGTGAATGGCCCCTAAGACTCCAATAAAATTATTAGGTAATTATTCCCTCACAAAGAAATCTCTTAACGAGTAAAACTGTCTTTGTCTATGATACAGTACAAAACATAGTAATATTATTTGCAAATTTATTTTTAAATCATTATTATTGTCCCTGGTTCTCATTAGGGTACTCTTGTAAGAAAGTAGCAGTGGCTAGGACAGACTTTAAACATCATCTCCGCTTAAAAAATGCAATCCAATCCTGTTTACATGAAATAAGCCTGCTACCGAGCAGGTTTAAGCTTACGGACCTGTTGCTATGACAGCAAGTCCAGGATGAGCATCGAAGAACCAAACAATCCAAGATTGTGCCAAATCATCATCAATCAAATCCAGCTAACTGAGTTAGCGACGTACGAAGAACGGACCCCTGACCGTTTGTTGTAGTCAAGCTTTTGGCAGGCTACTTATATGCAGTGCTGGGTAGATTACTTGGGAATTGTAATCAATTGCTGATTATAAACTACATGACAAAATTTGTAGTGAGTAACAATCTCTTAGATTATCAAAAATGTGTAATGTAATCCAACTGCTTTTGATTACATTTAGTTTACTTTTGACCTATGTTTGTCACACATTTAAGTAGGATAATCTTGTACTATTTTACATGCATAGATGAAGAAATATTATAGTTCATTAAACAAACAAGAGACTCACAAAAGCTTCCGACATGTTTTTAAGTGCATTTAACATAACATTTAATGTAAAAGCATTAATAAACAAAACATCAATGACATTTACATGTCCACCAATAATGCGATCATTTTTCACAATCAGAGCAAGGTCTTAATCACAGTAAGATGTTTACATGACACGAGCAGAACTCTTCACTCCATTTTACATGCAATTTTCATTACTCTGATTATTTGCTAATAAGTATGGTTATACCACACTCAGATAGGCATACAGTATGCATGTTACTGGCCATTGTCTTAAATTCAAAATACAAAAAATATATTTTTATGGACGTACTGCATATTTGGCGAAGAGAAAACTAAAGAATCATGTCATGGAGTTCATTCATGAAGTTGTGTGAACAACACAACACACGGCATCCGTGTACGTCAGAGCACATGCGCATTTTGGTCAGAGCGGTAATAAGACGATTAAGGTGTTTACATGCCTGTTTATTGCGATTAAAATCGGCGTACACCACCTAGTTTAATGCGATTATGCTTACTGAGCTTAATCGCATTACTTTAATCGAAGAATTGTGTTTACATGAGGTAAAGTTTAATCGCAATATTGCCAAAATCCCATTATAATGAATGAATACTTATCCACTTTTTCATGAGCAATGCTGTCATGATGACGTCTAAAGTCCCCGCCAAAGGAAATAGTCCCTTTTAGCAATTTGTTAGCAACCGCCGTTTTTAAGACACAATAAAGGTTTAAAAAATCAGAAATAATATGTAATGTATGTATTGTAGCATGTAATCAATAAAATACCAATTGTACTCTTATGTGTATTATAAAACATAATATAATTTATTTTTAAATAATTTATAAATAAAGTATTGATTTTTGGAATCTGATTATGTAATCCAAATATAATCAGTTACTACCCAGCACTGCTTATATGTGTTATATATCTGAATAATTTGCAAAGATTGTTCAATAATAATGTTTATATTAACATTGTATAAATGTACCTCAGTTACATCATTCACAATGCTTCACACAATGAGTAGTTTATTCCCTCAAAGATTTGAAGTGTTTTGAACCTTTGGGTTTCAAATGAAATGTTGATATAGAACATAATATTAACTTTTGAGTCTGGGTAAACAAGTGAGTGTTTTCTCAATGACTTAGAAACAAAATAGTGTTTTTCTAAATCCTAATGTGAGATTTAGAAACCTACACTGTAAAAAGTAATACACTCTATCTACTCAATAAAATTGTGGCAACCGATTACAAGCAATATTATTAATTAAAGTCAACATATAAGAATTGAGTTAGAATTAATCAAATTAATTCCTTAAAACTCAACTATTTAAAATGTGTAAAATTAGCAAACACCATTACAAAAACCACAAACTGACATAAAAAGCAATAAAAGCAACTAAATGAAACACTGAACACCATAATGGTGACTACACCTTTTCAATATAATCAACATCGACATCTAAACCTCTGTTACTTTGTGTGTTTCTCTTTCCTTCAATGATTTTACTTGTTATCATCAGGTGTCTTCAATGTTGGCAATAAAAATAGAGTTCTTAATTCATCTTTGACGTCTGTCTGTTATTTAGATATTTGTGTTTAAATTTTACTTATATTACTCGTTTTAAATGGTTGACATTTAAGGAATTAATTTGATTAATTCTAACTCAATTCTATTTGTTGAATTTAATTAATAATATTGCTTGTAATCTGTTGCCAAAATTTTATGGAGTAGATATAGCGTATTACTTTTTACAGTGTACCAAGTGTGATACCAAGCCAATCAACCATGCTAACATAATTTTAACTTTAAAAAATAATGTAAAAAAATAATAATAATTAGCCTGTGGTCTACTATGCTAATATGGTCTCAGTCATTAAATCACAGAGAGTTGTTCCAAAACAGACAGTTGCTGTTGCCTCAAATGAGTTTGAGAAATAACCAAGCATCATTAAAGAACTGCAACTTGTTCAAAAAAATAATCATAATTTTGAAAAAAAAAAAGACATTTGCATATAAATTTTAATTCTTTCAGTTGCCCCATCAGATGGCATTTTCATTTTATTATTTAAAGCAACCATGTTCTAGCAGGAATAGTTAAGAATTTAATGTCACACTTTTCCTACAGTCATGTCATACCAAACCTGCATGACTTTATTTACTGGAGCACAGAAGTTCTGAAGAGTGTTCATTCTCTGTGTGTGTGTGTGTGTGTGTGTGTGTGTGTGTGTGTGTGTGTGCAGAAAGCTGAGTTTCCACAATCTCAGTTTTGTGGAGAAGGCTTTCACATAGTGACACACTGTGATGAGCTGACCAGGGTACTAGATCTTCAGGTTAAGGATGCTAGCTCCTGTGTTAGATCCACAAAGAATGCAAGGTCCATGACCCATTTAAGATAATCAATCAAATTCAGGAACAGTTATAAGCGAAAAATAATTTTTCATATTTCCGCACCAGTAGGTGGCGCTGCGCCGAAACACTGCATGATGCCTCAGGTCATGCTTGTGATGACATGTACCAAGTTTGGTCTGAATAAGATAAAGCGTTGCGGAGATACAGCTTCAAGAGTGTGTTTTACATCATGCCTCAAATTCATTGCTCCGGTATACAAAAACGGTTTTACATATCGACTTGAAATCCATAACTTTTTGTCGGCATGGTCTGATGATGATACGGTTCGATTTTGGTGAAAATCGGAGCAAAGGTCTAGGAGGAGTTCGAAAAAGTAGGTTTTTAAAGAAAAACAATATGGCAGACAGGAAGTTCAGCCGACTATGGCAAATTTGATATCTATGTTCTCGGCATGACCCAAGGAATCAACTGAGATCAGTTTCATTACAATGAGTTAAAATAGTCAAAAGTTATTAGCATTTTTGTAAATTTTGTTATAACTTTTGACCACAAGGTGGCGCTGGTTCGAAACTTCTCAGGCTCCTTCAGGGCATTGTGCTGATGACCCATACCGAGTTTCGTAAAGATACGCTAATGCGTTCGTAAAATACAGCATTTTAGCACAAAATTCAAAATGTCCGATATGGAAAAATTGGTTATCATTCGACTCGGCATGATGCCCCGAGTCCAACGAGACCAAATTTATGATTTTTGGACAAAACCATCAGAAGTTATAAGCAAAAATATCCATTTTTCATATTTCCGCACCAGTAGGTGGCGCTGCGCCGAAACACTGCATGATGCCTCAAGTCATGCTTTTGATGACATTTACCAAGTTTGGTCTGAATACGATAAAGCGTTGCGGAGATACAGCCTTATGTCAATTTTCGCAAGCACTATGTTCATTTCGTTCGCTTGTTTTACGAAAATGGTTTGAGGAATCAACTTGAATTCCATAACTTTTTGTCGGCATGATCTGGTTCAATTTTCGTGAAAATCGGAGTAACGGCCTAGGAGGAGTTCGAAAAAGTACGTTTTTCAGAAAATTCAAAATGGCGGAAAAATTTTCATGACGGAAAATGACGTCATATGGTACATTCGAATCGGCTTGACCCAAGGAATCAGAGGAAAAAATAATTTTGTTTCTAGCCCTTAGGGTTCAAAAGTTATTAGCATAAACAT
This sequence comes from Culter alburnus, assembly GCA_028476615.1. Classification (NCBI taxonomy): domain Eukaryota; kingdom Metazoa; phylum Chordata; class Actinopteri; order Cypriniformes; family Xenocyprididae; genus Culter; species Culter alburnus. The sequence goes on from JAOTNS010003637.1 coordinate 40,657, forward strand.
AAGTGCAACTTTGGAAGGCTGGTGGCGCTAGAGGGATTGAGTTAGAGACTCCAAATTTGCTATGGACAAAGGTCAGACTGTCCTCTAACTGTGTGCCAAATTTCACAACTTTCTCGCAAGCGGTTCTATGGGCTGCCATAGACTTCAAGAGCGGAAGAAGCGGAAGAATAATAATAATAAGAGTACGGAACGCCAACAGTTACAATAGGTGCCTAAGCCCCTTCGGTGCTTGGCCCCTAATAATAATACATTTTATTTATAGTGTGCTTTTTTTCAAACCCAAAGCGCTACAACACAGAGTAATAATAATAAAAAACAGTAATACAAAAGGGGAAAAAAAGAATACAAATACAAGCAACATAAAACAAAATAATTAAAAAAAAAAAAACACTCAAAAACAAAAAGCAGATATTGGTTTATACTGTGTTCTAAATTATTAAGGAAATGACAGTAGGATTTCAGTAAACTACTGTAAACATTCATTAGTTTTTCAATGAAATTGTTTGTTTGTTTGATTTCTCATATCTTTATAGATAACTGGTATCTCAGACAGGTTTAAATAGTTTGCCAGGTCTTTATAGGTAAATTGAAAACTAATGTTAACAAATACAACTTTTAATTTTAATAATGTATTATTACAGTTTTTCCTCAATCGATTTGACACATTTCTCCAGAACAGTTACATTAGTAATGTAACTGTTCTGAAACAGTTAACACAGTGATCTAAACACACTCTTACTTTAGCCAAACAGTTAAATCCTACTGCAAAATAAAGCACTGCATTTTTTTCTAGTAATGCATTTATTAAAAGTAAATACGAACATCAAAACTACAAATGTATTCTCTAAAGATTTTAGAACACTTTCAGCTGTAGATGTACAAATACACTAATGAAAATCCACGTTTATTGTAATGTTTTTCCAACAGGTTCTGTTATATGGGTCACTGAGCAAATAAAGCTTCAAAAAAGATATTTAAAAAAAAATAAATAAATAAAATTTCAAAACTGATGTAATTCATATTTTTGAGTCATGAACAATGTTTCAGTTGTTAAACAAGTTGTTAAACAAGTTGTTAAACAAGTTGTTTCAGTTGTTACATAACATTTCAAAGTGTTTAAATCCATTAAAAAAAAATTGTCAGGTGGTACAACCAAATATTTGTAAATATCTACCCATAATTGAAATTTGCTGTATACAAATTGCCAGGCAAAAGATTTCAATTATCTCAACAGCTTTAAAAGTACAAATATTTATAAAATTTGTTTATATTGTTTTGCGATGCGTCTCTAAGCACCTTTACCTTATTTTTATTATTCTCAGGTTAGGTAAGAAAGTCAAATCTGACCTAAATTATAAGCATTTTAAAAATACTTACAATCAGACAGAAGACTTCTCCATGGTCTGTTCAGGCTCAACAACTTAAATTAATGCCACATGAGGCCGAGTTTAGTTATAAAGTTATAAGTTCATTTATTTATTACATTAATACTACTAGCATTACATATATTCTACTAACATTCTATACAAGTAATTAAATAAAGTATAAGTATTGAAAAGTTCTTCAGTCAAGGCAATATCAGCGATGGAGGCATCATCAGCTGGTTCTGGTGTCGGAGGTGCAGTCTCAGGTGTGAAGCAGCTCCTCCTGTTCTCTTCATGGTCCAGCCTTTTATAGACTATCTGACCACTTGATGTCATCTTCTTGAATTCCCCTCATATGTCTATATATAGAGGCCTCGTCTCTTTGTTCTGGACTCTTCTCCTCTGCTGCGTCCTGTGCTTCTGATCAAGACATCCTTCAACGGTAAGACTGCCTTTCTTTCTAATACAGATTAGTTCCTTTCTAATCTACTAACCTGTTACTAACAAATGCATTACCAGTTGTTTTTTTATTCTTTAATAAGTGATTAATTATATATGCTTTAATAAAGGATACAATACTGTGTCTTCTCTTGCTTTTAATGATTAATAAAGGATTACAATACTGTGTCTTCTCTTTCTTTAATGATTAATATAGCCTATATATATATATATACTTTTAGGCTCTTTCTTTTTTTTTTCTTTCTATATTATTTTGATGTGATCACATCCTTTCTATTGACCTGATCAAATACCTCTGTTCTTATACACAAATATCAATCTCGTACAAAGACATCATTCTCGTATAAAAACAAATATCTTTCTCGTACAAATATACCATTCTCGTACAAAAATAAATATCATTCTCGTACAAATATACCATTCTCGTACAAAATATCATTCTCGTACAAAAACCAATATCATTCTTGCACAAAAATATCACTTGTCTGTCATTCTTTAATACAAACATCTGTTGTTGGGGTTTCTTTTTCTTTTTCCACACATTACTTTCCAATCTATCAACAGTTTGTTTTTATATAAAAGTTATCTCTTCCAATTGTTTCACTGTTTACCCATAAACAAGTTATCTATATATATCTCATAACAGCCGAACTTCATGAACAGCTAACTTCTTTTCACTTGTTTACACACAAACATGTCATTGAACATGTTTCTTCCTCCAAGATATCTCTTTATGATAGCTGTACCTCATAAACAGCTTACTTCTGTTTATCTTCAAGTCAAAGTTGTGTTGTCATCATTATTCTTTATAAGCTGAAGATGTACAAGTAGCACAGAAAAGTTGCATTTCCTAATGAAACAGGGTGTGGCTCATATCAACAATATGTATATTCAAACATTATATGCCAAAGTGTTTTAAATTTAATTTCTTATAAATAAAATAAAAATAAATAAAATTTCTTATATACTGTGTGTGTATGTATGTATATACAGTGCTTCCTACACATAGACTTAGCCGCCCAGGTATATTAACCGCCGCTATATTTGGAGACACATTTTTGCTTTTATTATTTTTATCCTCTTATACTTTTATATCCACCCAAGATAATGAAACCATCCGCGATCGATTAACTAGTTGTTTCGTACCTGCTCGTTATGTGTGCGTCAGAACAGTTTACTCCCGCTAACATTCCCACAGGCGCTGCATTTTGCAAAGTCACAATGCGGCGCTGTTGCACATTCTACAGGCTCGCGCAACAGCGCTTCATACTGCTTCAAAGTGATTATCAGTCAGTGAAAAGTGCAGATTTATACCAAGCAATTGCTAACAAACACAAGTTGATGAATTATTACTACTTACAGACATTTCAAAATAAGAGTCCCAGTGTATTTCGGGCTTGTTTATAATTAAAAGTCACACGGTAAGTTTTTTCTTTTGGGCATTACTATTATTTTGGTTACACAATAAATTGTATTTAATTTGATTTCCATTTAATTCATAGTAAAATATTTTAGTCTCCCACACAGGAGAAAAAAAGACTAAGAACATTATATGACCCATATATTATTCATTATATAAATTTTACTAGTAAAATCTGTGTCCCATTCACAGAGAGAGACACTATATGACAGCAAGGAGAACACAGGAAAAGGAGAACCATTTAAATGCTGTAATTTTGCATAATTTACAATGCATAATAATGCATAATATTAGTATGTAATTAAATGTAATAGTATGCTATGTAATTAAAATTAATTTCAATAAATAAAAATACTGTTAAAAATCACACATTATTTGTTTGTCACATGTAGTGGACCCAGGGCCGGCGATTGCTATAGGCGAACTAGGCGGTTGCCTAGGGCGACAAATATGTTGGGGGCGCGGGCGCCCTCTAGGGTCGCCGTTACGTTACGTTACGTTAGGCCGTGTGTCCACCTAAGCGTTTTTTCCAGCTGCTAGCGTACTTTTTCAATTGTTTTCAATGGGAACGCCGCGTTTTTTAAATGCCAGGAGCGTAACGAGGCGCTGAGCGTCTTTTTCACGCTCAAGCGCTGAGAGCTGGGCGTTTTTTACTGGTCGCCTCGAGTTGAAGAATGTTCAACTTTGAGTAAAACGCTGCGCTCATCACTGTCACTTTTTAGACAGCCGTCCAATCAGAGTGGAGGAGGGGCGGGACAAATACAACTCCGACCAACTGTCACATTCTTGCTGTACAGCGACATCAACAAACAGAAACAAAATGGATGAGAAATTAATATTGCTGGTCTCCGAACATACATAGCAAGTAATTCCACATTGTGTGAACATTTTTAGCCTGAAACAAATTACCTGCAGAATCAGTTATAAGTAACAGTGACGCGGATATTCCGTATCATAGCAACAAAGCGTCTAAACGGAAAAAAACGCTACGCTGCAGAAGCGCTCTCAAGCGCTCACAGACGGGCGTTTTAAGCGGAGCGCCTAGCGTTTTCAGCTGGCTAAAAACGCTCTGGTGGACACACGGCCTGAGCGCTTGAGAGCGCTTCAGCTGCGCAGCGTTTTTTTCTGTTGAGACGCTTTGTTGCTATGATACGGAATATCCGCGGCACTGTTACTTATAACTGATTTTGCAGGTAATTTGTTTCAGACTTAAAATGTTGACACAATGTGAAATTACTTTGCTATGTATTTTCGGAGAGCAGCAATATTAATTTCTCATCCATTTTGTTCCTTTCTCTGCTTGTTAATGTCTTTGTACAGCAAGAATGTTGTGACAGTTGGTCGGTGTTGTATTTGTCCCGCCCCTCCTCCACTCTGATTGGACGGCTGGCTAAAGAGTGACAGTGATGAGCGCAGCGTTTTACTCAAAGTTGAACATTCTTCAACTCGAGGCGACCAGTGAAAAAGACGCTCAGCGCCTCGTTACGCTCTCGGCGTTTAAAAAACGCGGCGTTCCCATTGAAAACAATTGGAAAAAGTACGCTAGCAGCTGGAAAAACGCTCTGGTGGACACACGTGTGTTAAATGAAATATATTTGCTTAGTATTGTGCATCATCACCTTGAACGTTTCATTGCTGTCACTAAGCTATCACTAGCTAGCTAGTTACTTTGCTAGTTTGCTACATATTACTAGCAAACGTAACTTCACTGATAACCTACATGGATGTAAATGTCAAAAGACCAGTATTTCGGATAACGTATGCATGCTAGTTATGAAAAGTACAGTTGCTCTCTACTCTACATTCATTATAACTAGCAGGCACATACAGTAACCATTATGCTGATAGTGGTGTTACTTAGGTAAAGTTGGTTTTATATTCGCACATTCAGACTTCTGATAAATTCAGACTTTCCAATAAATGTGCAATAAATTAATGTTTGTGAATTTTAAGCAGCGACATGATATTGACAACCAATGATTGTCAACTTACAACATTTTTCACAGTCGATCAAAATAGGCAAGTATTGTTTTAATGGCATATTTACTTGTGAATGTCCACCGAATGTCCAATGTAGTGTGATTAACAAGGCTATTGAATACGGATGTCCGAATGTGCGAATATAAAACCAACTTTACCGAAGTCAATCTCGCCTAGGGCAACCAAAGGGCTAGAGCCGGCCCTGAGTTGACCATTTTTGTGCCGTGGGTAATAGGAGGATTTTTCACCTGGCTACCACCACAAGTATATTTCAAACCTGTGGGAAGCACTGATAGTACATACATATACATATATATATATATATATATATATATATACATACATACATACATATATATCTATGAAGACTTCAGATGCAAAAGCCTCTAAGCTTGTAAGCTTTTTATAAAGCTTGTATGTTTAGGTTCAGTAATTTCACTTTAATGGCAAATTGGCAATTAATAGGTCAAGTAAAATAACTGAACATAAACATACAGGCTTGATAAAAAAAAAACAAGGTTAAACTAACCCCCCACTTTTGTCAAGCCCCCCACTTTTGGCCCTCCTCCTCGCCCATTTCTTTGCCCATCTCTAATGGATGACAATCCTGACATGTGTGTCGAGTTTCACGCAATTTGAAGCATGCTAAGAGTCTCAAAAGCATCCAAAACAAATATTGAAGTTTGATCTGTAGCTATGGCAACAGTGTTGGAAAAATATTTTCACAGGTCTACATTCACCATGTCTTGACATTATTCTAATGAAGTTTGAAGCAAACCAGGTAAAAATAAGAGGGTGATCTCAAAGCATTTTGAAAGTGACACACTTCCTGTTGCCAGTTGGTGGCGCTATAACTTTGACTTAGAATAGTCACATCCATGTGATCGGGCCTCCTACAACGAACACACAGTTGAAGTTTCATAAAAATCAATCAATGTATGCAGAAGTTATAACACACTTCCTGTTTCCCTTATTTCACCATAAATTAATTGCCTCGCCATGTACAAACCGTTTGAGATATCAAAAATCCGCTGGCAGTTTTACACCATCAATGTCTTGAATTCATGCTGACAGAGTTTGGTGGTGATCGGATTAATCGCCTAGGAGGAGTATATCAAATTCCAGCGTATGCTTTTTTCAAACAACCCGTAATAGCTGACTTCCTGTTGAGACGGCGTATAACTTGGAGCACGACAGTTGTTAGGCCCCCATGAAGTCTATGTGTTTCATACTAATACACGCAAGCGTGTTTGATATACGGAGCAAGTTTTCAGACTCCATTCAAGGGGGCGCCATAGAGCCCCTGTGCCATGCTCTGGTCCCAGCCTCTGCGGCATCCTAATGGCCGCAGATTCCAATGTGTGTGTGCCAATTTTCAAGAGTTTTTGAGCACGTTAAGGTGCCCAAAAATCCCCGGATGGTTGAAAAAAAAATCTTCTTCTTAGAAAAACAATAAGGCCCTGCACCTGCAGAGGTTGAGGGCAGCCATTTTGAGTTGACATCATTGTAGTCCTTAGTTCACAACTCTTAAGTCAGCACTTAAGAATCAGTCTTATACTTTTATAAAGAAGCTAAAAGCAACTTTTAGTAAAGTCTCCTACTCAAGTCCTGCTCTTTAATAAGAATTTTTTGACACTTAAGTCAAAACTATTCTTAAGAGTTTTATACATATGGGCCCAGGTCTCGAATTAAATTGTCCAACTAAGTTTGCTAATCATAAAAACCTGACATAGCTACCCAATGAATTTATGAACTTACCTGGTTTTATTGGTTGTTGAGCCTTTCTATCCTAAATGTTTACGAAAGGCTAAGTCACGACCCGCCACACTTGAAAGAAAATTGATACTGTAAACAAACTGTACAAGACATGAGATGTGTGACAGCTAGCTAGGTGTGTGACAGTGAGGAAATGGCTAGCATCTCGCTGGACATCTAGCAAGGGGGAGCTAACATCCAGCGAGGAGGAGCCAATGTACAACCACACCCTAATCCTACCCTAACCCTACCCACAACTCTATCCCTCCATCCCACTGGACGTCCAGAGAGGAGGAGCTGGCCATCATAGACTGCAGTGAGTACTACTTGGTCTCACGGCCACATATCATTTACATATGATGTCACCAATGAAAACCAATCCGATTTAATGTTATGGTATTAGCAGATAATATTATTATACCTAGATGTTGCACACACAGAAGAGGTGGTGTTTTCTGATGGCACATACTGCATTTTATTTCTGTAACACTTTGCAAATCAACAAATACTATAAGAAATTTGTTTTTGTTTCACAGTGTGACTTCATATCAAAGTGAAACTGTCTTGTTCAATAAACTCATTACACAATCCCCTGACATACATTATGTAACAGAAAATGAGAACGATGTATTCCACCACATAAAAACTAACTTACTGATATTAGGATTACAGTAATCAGATAATAATGCTCAATGAACATTCACAAAATGTATACAAACTTTAAATATTTAACTCTGGATGTAAATTCTCTTCAACAGCATCGTAACAGTCACCAAACAATGACAGAATGTTACATAGGCCACAACGCCTTAATAAGCAAATAAAGAGTTTGGTTCCAAAATGCTATAAATCCATTTTGATTAATTTGAGTAAAAATTTGTTTTTCATATTGAAAATACACAACAAAGTAAGTTGAGTCACATACATGACAGCCTCTGAACTTGGTCAATACTAATCTTATATACAGGCATTTCACTAAAAATACATTCAGAATTTTTTTAAGTGGGGGAAGCATTTGCATTCGTGACAGGCTGCAGGTTGAGAACCACTGGATTAGTCTCATGTTTTTCTCTTTTCCAGTTTCTATGGTCAAATGATCCATAAACATGCAAGCGTCAAAGAGGAGGGGGTCCTGAAGGAAGGTTAGGGGGTGGAGCGGAGGTTTAAGCCATGGGTCATCCATATTGGGAACAGAAACAACACCACCCTGTCAAATTTTATATATTATATATCTCTTCAGGAGCAAGAAAGCTTATAGTAGCACCCACAACACTAAATCCACAGGTGACTATCCCAACCATGCTGGTGCAGCTTGGCCAAGATAGAAAGCTGGGTGATTAAGGTGCAGTTAAAGCGGTTCACCAGTCCATTGCTATGGGGTGTCCAAGGGTTTAGGGCAGGCCCTCTTGATCCCCAACCATTTATTGACCTCCTCAAACACCTTTGCTTCTCTGGGGCCCTGAATTTGCAGCACATCTCCACTAGCTTGCCATCTGCTATACCCTCAGATGGGTATTTGACACACTTATTGCTTAGGATGGGGAAAACTAAGCTGCCTCTGCCTGACAGCAATACCTCGCAACCAGTCCCAGTGCTATCAAGACAAGTGTCATGAGTTTGAATCCTACTCTTGCTTTGTTTAACTGATAAAGCCACGTTACTCTGCATGTGCAATGATATAAAAACACATATGCTGCTTACACTATTTTAAAACTAATTGTTCTCTCCATTATCAACAACATCTACAAAACTTTAAATTCCACAAACTATATATATAAACATTTGTATTGTTGATTTAATGGTGAGTTCAAAGCTAAACACTGGAAAAATGAATGGGGAAAAATATTTCCGGATCCAACACTGCTGAAAAAGTTGGCAGTTACGGTTGAGTTGTTGGGGACTCTTACATAATGCTGCTAAGGAAACCCATACTTCAAGTCATTCTACAAATGTATTTTTTTTTTTTTTTTTAAGGGTTGTTATTCAGAATATGGCACAGGTAGTTCTCAAATCCTGTCTTGAATGCATTTTGGTATGTTTTCTACTAATTTTACTGCATGCATTGATATTGATAAATTACAGAAGCAATTGATCCTGCAGATATTTGCAGACATTCTTGTAATAGAAACAATTAGGTAACAGGAGGGGTGAAGGAGAGACAAAAGGAGAGTGTATTGACAAACTGGAAGCCTGGACTCAAATATAGTGTCGTCTTCCATTTTATTGTCCCTCCTATGAATACAGAGTACATCGGCCATCACACTTTGAGGTCTTGCTATTTCACATACATAAGAAGCTGGTTCCAACTTTTCTTTTGCAGCACACTGTTGTCCCACCCTGAATTAGACATTTTTCAGAAAATGCAAGCAGTAGTGCCATCATAGTAATAATTAAAAATAACAACACAGCAAAGATCACAGAAGGAATAAAAACAAAACAAATGGTACTGATGCAAATAAGACCACGTGCTTAGTAGCTATATTTCAAACATCACCATAAATCTAAGTGCAAGATATGTCAACAACCTTAGCTAAAGAAAACTCACTAAAAAGTCAATAAAACTTCATGTTAAGAACATGACTTGCTGAAACTTACCATCCAAGCTCAGGAAATAAAATTATGGCAGAGATGAATTTTAAACAGGTTATCTTTCTCTCATACACACGCACAACAAATCACTTATGTATTAGTTCTGAAAGTGGTCCTAAATGGATGAACTTGTATGATTTAAGGACCAGCCTGGATCTACATTGAGCCCTGGGTGATTTAACAAGATGAGGAAGAAATCTCTCTGAGGAACAAAGACAACTATGCATACTAATATCACAGGTCCAGCAGAGGACGACAAAACACCAAAGCAAGATCAAGACGACGCATTTGCTTCTTGCTACCGGTCAAGAAAAAAAAAATCCAAATAACAGGAGGGTAGCTTGACCTTGGAGCTTTCTTTCAAAACATTTAAAATAGTCAATATACATTAATCATGTATATGTTAATAGTAAAATCATCACTACAAGGCTTGTATTCTTACTTGGTGGAGAGAAAGAGGAAAAAAAAAAAAAAAAAAGTTCTGCTTTTGGTAGAGCCATTGAGAGAGTGTACTCAATTACACACAGACACCGCTGTGTCCCAAGGGAAGCTTAAGCGTTCACAACACACTTCAACTTCTATCTTGAAAATGCATACATTCAAGCAGCAATAAAAAAATATTTATGGCGAATGCATAATCTCTGGAAAAAAAGGGAAAAAATACTGTATGAACATCCCTGCTATCATGTCTCTAAATACAAAACCTCTACCCATAATTTGCTTCAGTGTAACAAGAAGTCCTTTTTGTGTTTTTCCGCAGGTAAAAGTCAGTTCTCAGTATATGTATGGATGACAGTCTCATGTATTTCTATTTTCCGGTTTTGTATGGTCGAACGATCCATAAGCATGCAAGCGTCAAAGAGGGGAGCCTGGAGGAAGGTAAGGTGGTGGAGCTGAGGTTTAAGCCAGGGCCGGAAAAGCCTCGGGGTCATCCACATTGGGAACAGAGACACCTCCACCCTGTCAAATTCAAAAGCAACAAACTTCAGGACTACACAAAAGTCATAAAAGCAAAAAGGCCAACAAGAAGAAACAATCATTTATTAATACGAGTTCATGCATTGCTCTTTTTTTTGCGTGTAATGTAAGGGGGCTTTCACACTGGGCTCGTTTGCTGCGGCCTGCATCCGAGCGTGACTGTTGCCTTCCGCAGCGTTGGTCTGGTTTAACACTCACCTTGATTCTATCGAACCCTGGTGCATTTGTGTTCATCTTACGTCATCACAAATGTGCACACCACATGATAGAAAACAGAACAGTCAATACATTGTGCTTTTTTTATTAATTTGGTGCTATTATGGATAGCAGAGTGAATGACACTTGGTTTTCTGTACATGCGTCACATGAAGGGTGGCTTTCTGCGGCTTGCAAATGGAATCTTTAGAGGAGACAGTAGATTGCCATTCATTTGCCGGCCTGATTGCACTTGCTATGCACGATTACACTGCATGTGCACTCTTGCTCGTATCCCAGGTAAATCATCAACATTCTCATCCCTTACATGTGTTTTACTGAACTAAATATACATCGTCATCCGCTAAAACGCATGTGCAGGCTACTTTTCTTCCCGAACAAGTGCGCACCTGAGTACGTGCTGCTTTCACGTAAATCGCACCAGAGTTTGAATACAACCAAACTCAGACCAGCTCCTTCAGGTAGTCTCAGGTTCAGTACCGAATGACAGCTTTCACATTTCAAATTGGCAAATTTCATGCGTGCCTCCTTTGAACTAAACTGCCAGTGTGAAGCACCCTAAATCAAACACCTACTAAATTAGTGAAATCTGGAAAATATAAAACAATGGATGTTTCTACATACATGTACACGTGCATTACAAGCATTCAGCATATTGTGCCGTGAGCGCATCATGTTCAACTTTCCAAAGTCTGTGATGTCACAGCTTAAGCTGTGACAGTGTACTTGTTTGAGTCTGTATATATATATATTTATATTATATACACACACACACATATATATACATATACACACACATATATATATACACACACACACACATATATATATATAGCACTTTGCTGTGGGAGCATGACAGACACCTGATTGTTGTTGGACTCTAGTTTAAATTTCTCTGGAATGTTGTATGATGGCATTGTTTTGGCAAAAATGCTAAATTCCATTCTTGAATGGTCAGTTTTTATATTAAATATAATTTTATGGCCAGTAAGTAATATTTTTGATCTTAAAGGGTTAGTTCACCCTAAAAAAAAATTCTGTCTTAATTACTCACCCTCATGTCCTTCCAAACCGTAAGACATTCGTTCATCTTCAGAACACAAAATCATCTTTTTGATGACAGAATACTGTCAGATTTCCTTCCGTAGACTGCCATCACAATAAACTTTTTCTCACATATAAATAGGGCTGCACGATTATGACAAAAATCATAATTGTCGATTATTCCCTTGAAATTGTAATTAATTACGATTATCACAATTACATTGAATGATGTTTTGAATAGCTTTATACCATGTTTGAAGCAATATTTTTTTTTACTTGGTCTGCTTGATTTCAAATGGTAAATTGAATTTCAATTACTGTTAACAATTTAACAGTATAATAAATAAGAAAAAATTTAAAAAATTACTAACAATAGCACAAATAAATACAATAGAATAAAGATAGAAATTAAATAGACTGCTTTCTTTTTTTCAGGTAGGTCTAACAGTAGTAATCAGGGAAGAAACTGAATAAAGAAACAAAGTAGGCTAATCAAATGTAAAATAACATTGGATAATCTTCATTGTAAAAATTGAATACAGATTAATCAATTAAAGTGACATAAGTTAATCAGTCAGGAGCAGTAAGTGATTTCTTTTTTGTTTGATTCTTTTGTTGTTTGATTAACATTACAACAACAGATTAGTAGCACGATACTCCTGCGATTGTCCACGCCATATATCATCAGTACCGTGTAAAGTCCCTGATTTACCGCTAAATATAACTCGCCCATCACTGCTTCCCAAGGAGCAGTTTTAATAGACACTGAACCCGGTAGTTCACTGAAAAGCATGCAATATCGCTTCATATCGCAGATGAATCCCCTAGTCGTAATTATACCGATATTGCAATGGCTTCTCATGACTACGCCTGTCTATTAAATGCCACTCCAGTTTGAAAGCAGGTTGATGGCGATTTTAGCGGTAATCAGTGGAACCGGCTTTAACTGCTATGAAATGCGTCCTGAAGTCTCACTTTTGTACTCCCTTTCCTTGGCCACGCCCTAATAGAGACGTGACGGTTTCATGTATTTATCCTCATACGGCTCCCTTTTGGATTCTTGCCAGAAAGCCCTGTTCTGATCACTTGAACTGTTTTAATAATCTGTTTAATACGTTTCACACCACTGGATTGGGCTGATTGGGACTTTCATATGGTCCGGAATGTGAGTCTCGTATATATTAATGTTGGCACCCAAGTGTATTCATCCCCGTCACGGAAAAGAGGCTTATTTTTGGGCGCTTGTTTTTGTGTCACACAAGTGTTAAAAGCAGCTTTTAATCTCTACACGTCTCTATCTGAGCTGCTTTATTTGTAGGTGCCGCGCCCAATGCCTGCGGGAATGATGATTGTTATGCCAGGCCTGATTGAAGTCCCCGCATACGCTGTGGAACCTGATTACGTAGATGACGTGTCCATCTGTTTTAGTAGCGAAGACGTCATTTAAAAGCATTTTGCTTCTAGTTGTGTCCCTAAGGAACAGTCTGCCTATCTCTTGACAGTGCGTATATAACATTTTTCCATCACAAAAGATCTTACAAATATTATCACAAGTAGCGTCCAAAAGTCTGACGTGTTGTGAAAGCACATAATCGGTTGAAGGACATTTAAGGTTCCACTTAAGTTTTCAGGGTATATTCTGGTTGTAACTAACTCACATTATTTGCACCCAATATTGCAGCTATACTAATAGTCCCGACCATGGATGAAAATGATCAAGTATTAATTGGTAAGTTTTTCACATAACAATTAAACAATCCACGAAAAATAGTAAAAGTGCAAAGAAACAAAGAGGAAATCAGTAGGAGTGGTGATGGAAATCTTTTCCATTTAACTGGTGCCGTCTTTTACGGCTTGTGTAAACCAACATACAGAGCCAATTCCTATAAATTGAATAATAATAGAATTTGTTCTGCGTACTCTGTTGTGTTGGATAGATTACAGTCGTCGGGGATCTAGTTGTTATTCTTTCTCCACTGTAAATAATCATAGGATATTAATGATATGAATTATGTATTCAGTGGGCATGAGCAAGAGCTTTTATAGTTACCATTAGTACAAGCAGTACCTGCGACAAGTTGCATACAAAAAATCTTTAGGAAAATTTCGCGGTTATGTAACCTTTCTCAGAGTCTGCCCTGCGCGGCACCTCGCTGGGGCACGTTCCACCATACCTCACGCAACACACCAGCCCGCCTTCGTATAATAGCCTCTTTTTTCACGAGTTCCATATACATATAAGATAATTTAAAGAGAATTATATAGAGAAAGTAATGCTATTTTGGTGCGTCTGTCCAGGTGGAGGCTCCGAGCTTCGGACTTTGGCCCGACCCGGAGTACCTCTTCGTCCCGCCCACAGGAATCCACACCACCACCACTTCCGCCCACTCTATAGACACGCACCGACCACGACCATTCAGACGACGTGCCTCCACGTAGAACCTACCTACGATCCATCTGTCCATGGTCGGCAGCCGAGTCCCCGAAGTTATCTCCCTTGGGAGTGATTCATTGGCTGGCTTACAGAAGTGGTGAGCTCCACCTTCCTTCAGGCCGTTAGAAAGAATATAAAGGATCAGCTCCAGGCATAAATCAATCATAACCGCAGTGGCCACATAAGTGAAGTGGGCAACTAAATCTGGATCACAGCTCAGCGAGTGCCGCCGTACCACGCAACCTTGTATGTATTAATGTAGAACCCGGTGTGCCAATCCACAAAGCAGCTAAGCGGGAGGCCCATTAGAACATGACAAGCAAGCATGGTACATGCGGGGCATCAAGTTAAGGTAAACTGCATAATGGTCGCGTAGTTTTGGGGTAGGGGCTGATCGACTATATCGAGGATGATTACCGACGGCAGTGTTCATATCGTAGTTGAAACTTCGAATGCAGTAATAATTGCGTGTACTTGTCACAGGTAACTACGGCCCGCTGTCTATTAATGCCGCTTCATATAAGACTCATGTTGAATAAGAACTGAAAGGCTTTTCCCATCTCCTGCGAAAGTCGAAGTGATGAGGCTATTTAGCGGTAAATTCTGGAACCGCTTTATCTGCTTGAGAATGCGCGTTAATTGACAACACAGCATTCTTGTTATTCGTACTCCCTGCCCTAGTTTGCGGGAGAAAATATCAATGTGCAGCTAACACGAAGTGCGGTAAACTTTGGTGGAAGGGGATGGATTCATCCCTTAAAACTGTTGCAAAAGAGGGATTTAAAAAAAAATTCGCATGTCAGGTGATGTCTGTCCCACTGGGATGGCCTAGATTCGTGAATGCTGGCAATGGATAGGTAAAAGGAACTTTAGGTTAGTTACCTTATACACAACGAAAGCCACTTTAAAAGGTTGAACCCGCTGACCCTTGCCTAAAAGGGTAAAAAAATTAAACAAATTTGGCCAATACCTTCGTGCGTAATAGTCAGGATCACATCTCCAGCTCTCCCCCAACAGAATCCAGCTATGCCGCTGCAGACTCCACACAAACCAGAGATTATGTCGAACCCATAAATAAGACTGCCTTTACAAGACTCGGAACCACTTGTTACTAAATGGTACACCTAAACCGTACACCAACCTTCACCCTCCACTCACACTTATGCCTTGGGACATACAATAGCCCTAAGCTAGATTCACTCACGACTTGACTAACGTTACCTTTCTTTATGGGCTGCGGAGATGGGGGAAATTCAACCTTTTGGTGCAACCAATGTCTATCGTCAGTGTGCAAATAGGCCTTCACGTCATTCCAGTTGGTGCACTAGCCGTAGACCTTCAATCCTTGCACCCTCCTCTACTGATGCATTCTCCTTACAACAACACACAATCAGTGCCAATGTGCAAGGCGTCCGTTTGTGACGCTAGTCTTTGTCACTCTGTATGACATAAATCCTCTGCCAGCTTGACACTCCCGTGTTTTCCGGAGTCCGACAGGGGCTGCCTCTTTTCCCTTCACAGGAACAGGGCTCGGGCGCAACTGACAAGCTCACGTCATATAATCGACACTATTATATATGATCTGGTGGACACGTGACAATTATCACTACAACATTTTAATGTGCGTAGCGCTGCATAAATCTTCAACTTCATACCACGTACCCCAAATTTGGCATTTTTTTTGGACAACCCAAACCAAGTTTGAACCAAGAAAAAAATGCATCACATTTTATAACTGAATTTTAGTCCCCTGTGTCTTCTTTGGAACAAACAGATGGGATACCAGCAGGTGTGAACACCCTTATTCCTGTAATGAGCCAAATATTATTAGTTCACGTGATGTCGTGTGCATTGGTTCCTTGAGGCTCATTATCTGCATGCAGCTCAAGCACGCAATACTACGTGAAGCGTTTACACATACCTTACACTCCGACACAAACACGTGAATAGCGCACATTTTTCTTGGTCAACAAAGCGGGCAGGAAAACCCATGTATCAGGCTTTGTCGACTACATAAACATGGTATTCGTAAATGAGTAAGCTTAGATATGGACAGTGTCATAAATTAGTGTGTACTTGGATTTGGAATTAAAAAGACAGAGTTGTGGGGGGGTCTGATCCACACCCTTGCGTAAGTATCAGCGGTTCGTGCACATGTTATGCGAACATTTCATCGCATAGACTTATTGGGCAATCATTCATGACCTCAATTCGTTTCCATCGTGAAAACTCTGGGTCAATCGAGTGAAAAATCAGAGTATAGAAGAATCTGGAAGAGAGAGGAAAAGAAAAGAACAAGCAGGGGCAAATGGCAAACTCATCACAGCCATAACGATGAATGGACAGTGCGAGGTCAGGGCAAGACAAAGCGGAACCGGTAAGAGACAAGGGCAAAGGGGCTTTCACATCGTGGGGGGGGAACCGGCACAAGGGCAAGGGGGACTGAGGACCCGGGGGGGCGGGGACAGCAAAGACGGAATCGAATGACCAGGACGATAATGCACGCACATAACTTAGACAGAGTGGAATGCTAGAGTTTGACTGCAAATAAACCGGTGACCCCAGAAAGTGTACAGGTCCAGAAACCAGCCGGGCCCACTGGCAAGGTCTAGGATCAGAACTCAGAGGCGGGAAAATAGCACAGACCAGGGGAAGGGTGATCTGAACAAAGAACGGGGTATAATCGATGGTACGAAGTTAGACAATGAGACACCCAAGTAACAGACCTCAGGACAGGTCCAGGAGGGCTCGTGACATGTAAGATTAGTGGAGATGGCATGGGTTGTGTGAACCAAGACAGTATGCAAAGGTTTGTTGTGTGTTTTGGGGAACCCGTACTACATCCCCTATCGTCTGGCTACACAATAATAAGTAACCATTCATGGAGGGTAAAGAAGTGTCTAGGAACTTGGATGAAATCGTACCTGTCATAATTGGAGCACCTGGGGTGTGTGGTGTTGTGAAAGCGGTATGATAGATCCAGAACGTGGGTCGAAGGCATCTGTTAACCCTAGCACAACACTTAGCAGTATAAAAATCACAGTGAACAGCGGATCCACAAGATGCGACAATAAATTCTCGTTAACATCCGGAAAGCCTTGCCACGTATGTTGATTTATGATACGAGAACTAGCAGGAGATTTCAGTCATGAAAAGTGCAAGTGCAGGAGAAACACGCACACTGAATCAAAAACTCTGTGTTTTCAAGCAATAACTAAACGCAAGGCCTCTGACTGTCCCTCCCGCATTCATAAGCAATTCTAAACCAAAATTCTAGTGGACTGCTCACAGGTCGGATGTGTCTTGCAGATCTGAACGATTAACGATTTTAGTGTTTTGTGTTTTGTTAATACAAAGTTGGCCAGCCGACATATATTTTGTTTACAAAGATTCTAATATAATGTCCTAAGGAGTCCCCTGAATTAGTGTCTGAAGTTGATTCAGCTCAAAATACCCCATAAGTTTTTTTTAAATTAATTTTTTAACTCCCATTTTGGGGCATCATTAAATGAGCCTTTTTACTGCTGCCCCTTTAATTCTCGTGCTCATCCACCCACGAGCTCACGCTTGCCTTAAACAGTGCATAAACAAGTTTACACAGCTATATAAGCTCTCAAATGGATCTTTACAAAGTGTTTGTCATGTATGCGGCATGCTGCGTCGGATTATGTGAGTATTGTATACTGTTCCTTGTTTTACATTTGATTCTGAATGAATTTGAGGCTGTGCTCCGTGGCTAACAGCTAATGCTACACTGTTGGAGAGATTTTAAAGAATGAAGTTGTGTTTATGAATTATACAGACTGCAAGTGTTTAAAAGAAATAGCGACGGCTCTAGTCTCCGTGAATACAGTAGAACGATGGTAACCACATTTAACAGTACATTAGCAACATGCTAATGAAACATTTAGAAGACAGTTACAAATATCACTAAAAATATCATGATATCATGGATCATGTCGTTATTATCGCTCTATCTGCCATTTTTCGCTATTGTTCTTGCTTGCTTACCTAGTCTGATGATTCGGGTGTTGTTTCCAGACGTTAATACTCCTGCCCTTGTCTAATGCCTTTCATAATGTTTGGGAACATGGGGGGCATATGCAATATTGGGGGCGTACACCCCGCTGTGTTACGTAACAGTCGGTGTTATGTTGAGATTCGCCTGTTCTTCGGAGGTCTTTTAAACAAATGAGATTTATAAAAGGAGGAGGAACAATGGAGTTTGAGACTCACGTATGTCATTTCCATGTACAGACCTCTTGTTATTTAACTATTCGAAGAAATTCAATTTTTAATTCAGGGCACCTTTAACCAATATTATCACTTAAACATACATTGTATTATATAAATATTTTGAAAAATTCTCATGACTTTTCTAAAACTTTCTGGGTTTATTTTTCCAAAACTCAAAATGGAATTGCCATTTTAAAATTCCCGACTTTTCTTTTCCATGACCGTACAAACCCTGTAATTAGAATCAACAAGAGTCACATCATAAGTGATTCAGATATTTTAGACAATCTACAATATTTCTGTATGACACATCAAGCATGACGTCAACTTACCAAAAAAGCTGCTACAACCACAAGCCTCAATTTTTCATCTACAATCCTACCTGGCTTCTTCCTTCACATTGCCCCAGTTGTGCGGGCCACTCCCACCACGCTTCTCCTCTCCTTTCTGTCGACTAAGACAGAAGAACATTCCAGTGAGAGTGCAACAAAACACCTTTAACTATTTGTTACTGTGGCTTCTCACACTTACGATTTGTCATTGCCGCTGTGTCTATCGAAGTCACGTTTGCCCCGGGAATCAAAACCATCTCCACGTCCCATGCCTCGTCCACGACCACTCTGCTCCCACGTCCTCCTCCTCCACGTCCTCGAGATGGTTTATCTCCAATTGGCAATCTTGAGCTACAAAAAAAAAAAAGGCAAAAAAAGAAGCTTGGATGTAGCTATTCATCACATGGTGTTTTAGTGGATTTATTACCATGGTGGTTCTACAACTTGCACTGCCGAACCGCATCCGCGTGCAGTGTGAAAGCTCTAATCCGTTAACATGGACATGGAAAAAAAAAAAAAAAAATGCCCCGCATACACACTGCAGACAGAGTATGTGTGAAATGGACGTTAGTCCAATAAAGCTTTTATTGACACCAGGCCCATCAAACGACCTGGAATGTGCTTATCTATAGGTGTAACGCCACCTCTGCAGAAGAAATCAACGCCTACATAATTGCAGAGGAGAGCGATACAGGACAAAAATAACATTACCCTTCAAAGGATTCTAATGCTAGGAATATGGTTTTTTATTTTCAACAATGTGAATGTCTCTGTTGAGCTTTATTTATTTGCATTCACGATTTAACTGTGGATTCTTTGGTAAATCAATCGCATTTCGGTGCAGGCTTTACAATATGGACTCGACAGCAATGCAACAACATGTAAGTGTGTTAATTCTAATGCCTGATTTGATATGTAATGTTCTATGTATAGTCAGATGTTCTTTGTCTATGTGTCAGTAAATCAAACCAGTGACTAAACAGTCAACTTCACAATGTTTCTCTTAGTAGGATGAAAATAATCTGTAATTAAACTGTGATTAAATTATACAAAGAAAGAGATCAGAGAACGTACCTTTGCAATAGCTGGAGCTGTCAAACAAACAGCGCAAGTTTTACCGTGATCATGAGTTCTGGTCTTCAAATGTTTTGTGGACCGTTCAACCAATTCATTTTCGGGGGGAAAAGAGAACGTTAAACACCGCTGGTATTTGTTATCTTATTATGTGGGAAAACGGTTTCAGCGATCGCGTGTGGCGACTTCTGAAAAAGCCGGTTACACACACAGAAATGAGTGCGCATATTTTAAAACTAAAATAAAAATACTTCTCTGTAAACCCTCCAGCGGCGGATGAGGCTACGCGCCGCGCTTCCATGAGCTGAAGCGAGACATCAACGCGATGTTCCTGATGCGGAGGTGTCTGGCTTCGTGGGCAGGAGAGGTTGTTGATACAGTGTTTGTCTGACTGTCCACATATTACTCATAATTTCCAGTAGTGTTTTAAAAAACTTTAATTCTTTTTTAACTTACTTAAAGGGATAGTTCACCCAAAAATTAAAATTCTGTCATCATTTACACCCTCAAGTTGTTTTAAACCTGTTTGAATTTCTTCTGCTGAACACAAAGGAAGATATTTTAAGAATGTCGGATTTTGTATGTAGCCGTATTTTTCCATACTATGGGTGTCCATCAACTGGTTGCCAATATTCTTCAAAATAGCCTATCTTCTTTTGTCTTCAGCAGAAGAAAGAAATTCATACAGGTTTAGAACAACTTGAGGGTGAGTAAATGATGATATTTTCATTTTGGGGTGAACTATCCCTTAAAACCTTTTAAAAGAGAGCTAAAATCCCCATTATAATAGATGAAAGTTGTGGAGTTAACAGAAACAGTGTCACCTTTGTCTGTGGTCATTTATTAACTACTCTTTTTCCTTTTCCCTGTAGGAAGTTTTGAGATAGAGATCAATGAACATTGGTCTTCTCAAAGTTAGAAATGGGTGTTTTCCTTATGATGAGGATGTAAGCATCAGGAAATATTTTTTGCAAAAAAATATGCAATTTCGTATTTGTTTGTTGTAATGTGTGGTGCCTAATAGTCTGTAAAGCACAGTGCATCCTAACAATGAGAGGAAAAAAATCCAAGGCTCTTCATCTAGTACAAAACTAATTTTTTATATATAATAGAAGTAATAACAGTAATAGAAGTAAAATAAGAAGTGCGTGGAGTTTTTTCTTTTTTTTTCTAATTTTTATGACCCGACCAAAGAGCACTTGCAATTTCAGTGTGCGGACATTGTTTTTCTTTGTTCATTTATTGTTTTGGGGGTTTTTTGTCCTGCACCTGAGCCCAATTATGGATATGCACACACACACACACACACACACACACATATATATAAATGATTAGTACCTTTTCAAGCCAGTAATTTTCAGGTTTATTATTATAAATGTAGTATCATGCATTTGCTATTTGCATTTTTGTAAGTTTAAGGGTTAGTTCACCCAAAATGAAATATCGGTCATTAATTACTCACCCTCATGTCGTTCCACACCCATAACACCTTCGTTCATCTTTGGGAACACAAATTAAGATATTTTGATGAAATCCGATGGCTCAGTGAGGCCTCTATTGAGATCAGATGATTTACACTTTCAATGCCCAGAAAGCTACTAAAGACATATTTAAAACAGTTCATGTGACTACAGTGGTTCAACCTTAATGTTGTGAAGTAACTACAATACTTTTTGTGCGCCAAAAAAAAAAATAGACTTTATTCAACAATATCTAGTGATGGGCGATTTCAAACACTGCTTCATGAAGCTTTGAAGCTTTACGAATCTTTTGTTTCGAATCAGTGGTTCGGAGCGTGAATCAAACTGCCAAAGTCACATGATTTCAATACATCATAAGTGTTTTGAAATTTCAATGTTTCACCACTGGGGGGCGTGTTTTGAAATCGCCCATCACTAGATATTGTTGAATAATTGTTTTGTTTTGTTTTTTTTTGGCGCACAAATGCTTCATAACATTAAGGTTGAACCACTGTAGTCACATGAACTGGTTTAAATATGTCTTTAGCTGCTCCCTGGGCATTGAAAGTGTTAATTATCTTGCTGTCAATGCAGGTCTCACTGAGCCATCAGATTTCATCAAAAATATCTTAATTGTGTTCTGAAGATGGTCTTACAGGTGTGGAACGAAATGAGGGTGAGTAATAAATGACAGATATTTCATTTTTGGGTGAACTAACTCTTTAAGACAGCTTTATGGAATAACAGACTGAATTATGAGAGTGTGTAGTCACCAAAAATGTGAAACAAATCAATAGATTGCAGCTCTGCGCACTCATGGACATTCACTCATGAGGTTCACCCTGGGCTATGAACGGTTTCTCATCTATGGTGGACACTGTTGACTGCTCTTCCTGCAATATCCTGTACAAATGATCCATTTAAACAAAGTTTTGTCCAGAAATGTGTAGTTCAGCACAATTTTATATTTGTCTAACAAACTAATTTAGATAATGAATAACGTACGGTCAAGTTTGTCTACAAATTTAACTAGTAGTGTTGTGTTCTTTTCCTAATTTTCCTTTGTCCAATTCCTTTAGATTATGGAGGCCATTGGTAAGGCTAAGGATGGAAAGCCAGAAAAGATCACCAGAAACCGCAAAGAGTGCATCATCCTCTAATGCTTTGACCTCTGATCCTCATTACCATCTCAGCAGAGATGAGCTCCCATCTCCTCTCTCCGATCCACATGAACATCTTATTGGTCTATTGCAGAAAACGGTTTATTTGTTTTAAAAAATCTTCACTTGTCTCCTTTATGGCTCTAGTTTTTTGGACGTAAATGATTGCCGTAACTTAAAGTTCAAAAGTTATGGTATGAGGCCTTAGTCCAGAAAACTATAACTGAAGTAGAGTAATAAAGAAGATAGTGAAGAGAAGAGTTACCCAACTTATTTCTTTTCATTGACAGACAGAATAATCCATTTATTCTTAAAATATAATGCATGTTTAATCTTGTTCTCATACCTTCAACATTACTTAAAGTTATTGAGTAGAATATCAAAGATTATGTTATTAGAATGAACTCTATAGCGAATTAGACAAAAAAGGGGGTAGTGGACAATTGTTCCCCCAATTATTGGGGGGGGGAAGTGTCCTAGATTACTGAAACTGATGATTTAACTACACTGCAAAAAAATAATAAAACCCATATTTTGTTTCTTTATTGCATGGGCTTTTTTGATATTTTGATAACATTTGTTAAATTTTGACATTGGATAAACAGTAAATTGAGTTTATAATTTTTCACAGTGTAGCTCAAAGGTAATTGGCATCTCATTTTAGATTTATAAAACTATTTCTGTGCTCCATGTAATGTAAAAATAAATAGATTCTGAAGAAAATATTTGCAGATTGTTTTAATGAGTTAAGGTTTGTCACATAGGCTGCCTAAAATGTAACCTTTTTTATAAACTGCTTTGCTTTAGGCTAGTAAATTTAATAAACATTATCAGTGAATTCTTTTATTGAAATCCTTCAGGTTGTAATCATTTTTCACCAGCAGTAGAGGGCGTTTCTCAATGCAACTGTGTTGCTGTTCAGTATATTTGCTATCATTTTAATTTCTGTTCATGCATTAACAAAACAGGGGTGAAACTGTTTAAACTAAGCCATCTTTAATAAAGAAGGTTTCATACTTGCAAATAACAATTTTTTTTTTTTTACCAGCAATCATTTGCAGTGAAGTATTTCACAAGAGTCAGGTGTGTAGTACTAGAGCTCTATGAAAATTATCCATTAAACAAAAACATTAAAAAAGATGATTAAGTTCAGAGTCAATATAACACATCTTTGCTTTGGTAAGATGAAACACAAATAAGGCCCTGGCACCAACATTTCATTATACCCAAGTGTTAAATGTAATGGTGCCAACATGCTTATTAAGGCAAAGATAATATGAGGAAAATTCAGAGAACACTGTAATTTTCAAAATGAAAATTCTGTAAACGCCCTTAAAGCAGCCGGTGATAGTTTGTGTGTGTGTGTGTGTGTGTGTGTGGTTATCACAGAACAGCTAGTGTGTTTTATCATAAAACACCAGAGACTGCAGAAGAGACACACCTACACATACACACTGTGTGCTGTACAATATAATATGTGCAGTATAGCATGAACACTGGGGAATAATATACAAACACTTTAGTGTATGACACATTGGTGTTATTGTGAAGAGCAGATATACACTTAAGAGCAAGAATACTAGCAGTGTAAAAAAATGAATACTTCTGACAGTGAACATTCAGTTCATTACAGAATTGAATTAATGATTAGATATTAATAATATCCAATATATTATGCATATTTCTTATTCAAAAGGCAAATGTTTAGCCTGTTAAAGGGTTAGTTCACCCAAAAATGAAAATTCTGTCATTAATTACTCACCCTCATGCTGTTCCACACCCGTAAGACCTTCATTCATCTTCAGAACACAAATTAAGATATTTTTGATAAAATCCGATGTCTCGTTGATCTTCGGAACACAAATTAAGATATTTTAGTTGAAATCCGATGGCTCCGTGAGGCCTTCATAGGGAGCAATGACACTTCCTCTGTCAAGATCCATAAAGGTACTAAAAACATATTTAAATCAGTTCATGTGAGTACAGTGGTTCAATATTAATATTATAAAGCGAGGAGAATATTTTTGGAGCGCCAAAAAAAACAACTAAATAACGACTTATTTAGTGATGGACGATTTCAAAACAATGCTTCAGGAAGCTTCGGAGCACAAATGAATCAGTGTATCGAATCAGCTATTCGGAGCGCTAAAGTCAAGTGATTTCAGCCGTTGGCAGTTTGACACGCGATCTGAATCATGAATCGATACACTGATTCATTATGCTCCGATGCTTCCTGAAGCAGTGTTTTGAAATCGGCCATCACTAAATAAGTCGTTAATTAGTGTTTTTTTTGGCGCTCCAAAAATTCTCCTCGCTTTATAATATTAATATTGAACCACTGTACTCACATGAACTGATTTAAATATGTTTTTAGTACCTTTATGGATCTTGAGAGAGGAAATGTCATTGCTCCCTATGAAGGTCTCACCGAGCCATCGGATTTCAACAAAAATATCTTAATTTGTGTTCTGAAGATCAACGAAGGTCTTACGGGTGTGGAACGACATGAGGGTGAGTAATTAATGACAGAATTTTCATTTTTGGGGTGAACTAACCCTTTAATGTAAAACAGTATGATTTTTGGCAAGATTTTACTACACTCTAAAAACAATCCATAAAAATAGGGCACAATGTACTGTATTAATTTGACTGCATTTTCCGTATATATTTTTTTACAGGTTTTACCTGTATTTTGAATTTTAAACTTCATTGCATTGTGTTTTAGGGTTAATGGAAATGTCCATAAAATTACTGGATAATGTCCTGGTAATTTTCTGCCAGTAGGCCTACATTATCCGTTTTTACAGTGTATATTGTTGAAAATAACTATTAACTGTATCACCATCAAGACAAATCTAAACAAATCATGCATTTCAATGTATATTTTAATCAAATTGAATCATTGTCAGAGAAAATATTCACAATCCTACTTAACAGCTTTATTCAGTAACTGACAAATGGAAGACGTCAGCTTTTGTTTTAGTGTCTAACATTAAACTACAAGTCACAAAAACCCTCTTAGCATTCACACACACACTCTATGATGAAAACTCCCGCAGTCTCTCCAGTAATCATGCAACAGGGCGCTTGGCTTCAGTTACTGTTGTTCACATCACAGGTCACGTGACGCTGCTCTGGAGAGGCTGTTTTTCCATCCCTTAATAGGTCTCATAATTGCAGGACTGAGCATTAATTACTCTTGTACTCCTGAAAGGTCTCTAGCCACAAAAATGCTGACATCATTTATGTGTTGTCACTGAACTGTAATCGTTGCCTGATGTCCCCAGTGAAAAGGTGCTCTAAAGCACCTGTCATGAAAGTGTTTATTCCTCCCCATGGACTCCTGTGGATCATCATAATTGCAGGGACAGACCTGTCCAATCCTGCTCATGAAGAGCCACCTTTCTGCAGAGTTGTGCTCCAACCTGCCTGGAAGTTTCTCACAATCTTGAAGACCTTTATTAGCTGGTTGAGATGTGTTTAATTAGGGGTAGATTTAAGCTCTGCAGGAAGGTGGCTCTTTCCAGGAGCAGGATCGGTGTAGAGCAACCTGCCTTGCTCCAGGGTACAATGGTAATGATCCATGAAGATGTCAGAAGTGCTCTGTTTTCTTAATCTATGTCATTTGGGATTGAAACTTCAACCTTTCTAATGGCAGCCCAAGAACCTTGACCACTGGGCAACCGCCATCTCCATGTTTCAGGTAATGGATCACAGTCAGTCACATAAGTTGTTGTTTGACTTTAAATACTGTAAAGGAATTTTAGTTGTTCATATATTGTATATAAATTGCATGTTTTTTTGAAAGCTCATGTAAATGTGAGTGCAGTGGTAAAGGGTGCATGGATATGAGTCATATCAGTTGGGTTTTTACATCTTTCAAGAAATTATTTTCCCAGCCGTGTTCACCTCAGGCCCAATGTACAGGGCTATAATCGCTACAAACATAGTGGGCAGCTTTCCTCAATTCAGAGTTTTCCCCAATCCTAAATATACAACCACTTTATTTAAATCCTGCCATTGCAGATTTTCAAATTCATCATTTAAATATACAGTACATGAGTACATTTTGGTATTTTCACTAATAAATCACACATTGCAATTGAGGAAATTGTATTGAAAGTCTATATTTTGTAAAGTAAGTCTATTTAAACCATGTGATTAAAACAGCTACGATGTCCTCACATATGATGTCAGAAAGATTAAGTGTTGTTATTTTTTAAGGGAGGAAATGTCACAGAATAACAGGCTGCATTTTCAAAAAAATGCATAAACCATTTGAAAATTA